>PVLC010001766.1:76196-125420 GCA_004027655.1 Graphiurus murinus | reverse complement strand
TTTCATTCCTTGATTTATGAATTTAGTCTTTCATGTTTCTCTACGACATTACATGAGGAAATTAGACCATATTGCCCTTTTTCTCTTCTTCTCGGTATTGGTCAGTGCTAACTTTAGTTTGACCTTGTCAAAGTTTAGAATAGTTACATGTCATACTATAGCCATAATCAGTGCTTTCAATTTTTATTTACATATAGGTTGATGCTGAAAATAGAAAATCAATGCATAGCTCTAACAATATTGCAATCTTGTAAATATCATTCACTGCAGAATTACAAGAGCATTTGGCTCTACAGAGAAGGAGATGTAATCCTATGTCATGAAATCTTTTCTACTCAAAAAGAGGTTGTTCCAAGCACCAAGGTCAAATGAACTCTTGATGTAGGCATCAATTTTTCAAAATAATAGCTCATTTTCATTTATTTTATGACGATCACTCCAGAATTTCTAATTGCATGTGTCTGCTTTCTTGTTGACATGACTTCTTCACCATATTACTAACATGTACAACTGGGCGTGGTGACACATACCTCTAATTCCAGTACTTGGTGAGACAGGAGGACCACAAGTTCGAAGCCACCCTCAAGAGGTTAGTGAAGATCTCAACAATTTAGTGAGATCCTGTTTCAGAATAAAAAAATAAAACAGGGCTGGGGGTAGGTGTAGCTCAGAGGTAGAATGCCTCTGGGTTTAATCTGCAGCACCAAAAAAAAAAAAAAAAAAAAAAATTCAATTTTTTGGTCACTCTGTTTGACAAATGTTACTTGGACAGACTTTTTCCCATTGTGCCATCCTAAACTTTTTCAATATATTCCTTAGTCCATGGTTTGTTGGATCCATATCTTTCTTGGACTTGAGAGACTGATTATATAAATTAACACTGGCCAGACCTTATAAAAATGACAAACCTTCAAGGAATGAAGGTTTAGGCATATTATTTTAAATTATAAAGGAAATAAAGCCAGGTGTGGTGGTGCACAATTGATTCTGATTCACAAGCTGTAGCAACCAGCTCAGGAAACCAATCTGTTGTTTATAGTCAATAGCCCAGGAAGTCGATTTAGTATCTATTAATCAATCTTCTAGAAAATCAGACCACTACCTCTAGCAAATAGCCCACGAAGCCATATAATAATCTGTATAACAATAGGTCCCAAACATATAGGACTTGATTAATATCTGGCAGCATCCCTAACTTTTATTCCCACTTCTGGCTTGAAACCAACCAGAGAAAGCCAAACATACTCCTAGCCAACACTGTAGCATACCATTTATTTATTTAATTTGTTTTGTGGTACTGGGATTAAATACAGGCACATTCTACCTCTGAACTAATCCCAGCTCTATTTCATTTTTTATTTTGAAGCAGGGTCTTGTTAAGTTGCTAAGGCTGGCCTCGAACCTGTGACCCTCTTGTCTGAGCCTCCCAACTCCTGGGATTTCAGGCATTTGCCACCATGTCCAGCTAGGCCACCTCCTGGAAGTTAGTCCATCTGTGATGGGGTGCAGAATGTACCCCAAAAATTCGGGTTCTTGATATCCGTGGAGAAAAGAATTTCTACACTTATCAGTCACAACATCTGGCAGGTTTATTTAAGGAAAAACTGGGAAAGAAAAACTGGGATACAGGAAAAGAAGGGGAGTGCAAAAAGTCCCCGGCCACCAATTCTTAGGACATGTTCCCCGATCACGAGCAAAAGTCCGAGAGAGGGAACACGTGGAATTCCAGGGGGTATATGAGAGGGCGGGGTCCTCATTTCCAGCCCCTCTCTCTCAGGTTCCAAGTAGTCCGATAGGTTGGGCTCCAGGTGAGGGAAGGTCCCAAACAAGCTGGCTCCTCCTCTTTCCAGGTGTGTGCTGCTTTAGGTACGTCTCAGGTGGGCTGGGCTGTACGTTTCTCTTGGGCCGAACCAAAGGAAAAACTTCCAAGGGGTGGAGTTTTGGATTAACACTCTCCAGATTTTTTTTTAAAAGGCTAAAAACTATATTTCTATGAATTCTCCCGATACCTCCTTCTACCTCACATTCCACTTCTAAGCTACCTCATCACATCTGTGGTTTCCACCTGTTGACAACCTCTAGTAAGGGCACATCAGAAGTTTTCCCTTTTCTCCTTTTTTCTCCTCTTTTATCCTTGTTTTTGTCTCCGAGAAAATATAATGATTGGTGGCAGACTCCCTTGCTATAGAAGTCTCTGAGTAAGTAGCCCTTGGTTGTTCTCATTTGGTTGGTTTGGTTTTATTTCCACAGATTCTGGTTTGTTTGCTTTTCTGGGCTATATCCTCAGGTAACTTTTTAAGTAAAACTTCTGGGTCTTGGCAGGTCTGAAGATATCTTAATTTAGTCCTCTCAGTTGGCTGAAAGGTTCAAAATAACCTGAGTAAAAAAAAATTGTAGAAATTATCTTTCTAGTATACACAGTTGTTGAGAGGATTATCAATTCTTTGTAGATGATCTGTTTCCTTGTGTGGTTTTAGACACTTCTCTTTATCCATGTTCTGGAATTCCATGAGGATATGTCTAAGATATTGGTCTTTTTAGAATCATTCTGCTTAGTACATGGTTGACTTTTCAGCATAAAGACTTCAGAAATACTTATTGATTCTTTTCTCCCTTCCTTTTGTGGCTCTCTGTCTCTCTGGAGTTACATGAGATGGATATTTGCTCTGATTAATCTTCTATGTCTCTTATTCTCTCATACAACTTATCTTTTTGCCTTTTTACTTTCATGTTGGAGTACTTTTTTGTATTTCTTTACAAATTTATTTTTATAGCACATTATTAATATATTTTATAGCACATTATTATTATTATTATTATTATTATTATTATTATTGTTATTATTATTAGTTTGTTTGTTCTGTTCTGGGGATTGAACCCAGGGCCTTCACATGAGCTATGTCCCCAGCCCAAGTACTTTATTCTTTATGGGAGCAATTTCTTCTCAAATCTCTTCGAGGCTACTAAGCTGAACTCTTAGAGTTCTGGGTATTTTCTCTACTAGTTCTAATAAAGGGCCTGTTTATTTCTTTATGTTCTCTTTGAGGGTCTCCTGACCCTTGCTTGCTATGCATATTCATGAATGGAGGGCCAGGTTGATTATTATAGGTAGCTTGCATGTAGATTTCTTTTGCTATTACCTTTCTCTTGCAGGAGGGTCTGAGTGCATAAGGGTGGGTATTTGGGCTGGTAACTTTCTTTTAGGGTCAGTGAATGAAGAGCAACACACAAAATTGGGATGGCTCTATGTTGGAGAGTCAGTCCCACTGTAAAAGTTCTACCCATTTCTAGGAAGAACCCTATTTTTTTTTTTTTTTCAGCTTCAACTTGAGCACAAAATGCAGGAGAGACTGACTCTTGGAGTCTTCTGGGAACTTTGCTTTATCAGTGACCTCTGTGGCAGCTCCAGCTCCCACTTTGTCTCCTATGCTGATTTGGGGGTGGGGAGTCTTTGTCTTGAAAAATGGCTCTTATCTCATCGCAATTCTTGGTCACTGCTGTTTGTTATAGATGTGCCTTAATTCAACTTGTGACTTCTTTGGTCCTTTCTTACCTTTCCTTCAGTCCTCAGCACTTTTGTGAATTTATTAGCCCTATTTTTTTTCCAGTACTGGGGATTAAACCCAGGGATATTCTACCTCTGAACTATACCCCCAGCCCTATTTTTAATTCTTTATTTTGAAACAGGGTTTCACTAAGTTGCAGAAGGCCTCACTAAGTAGCTGAGGCTGGCTGCAAACCTCCTGTCTCAGCCTCCCAAGTACTGGGATTACAAGTGTGAGCCACTACACCTGGCTTTTTTTTTTTTTTTTTTTTCTTATTTGAAACAGGGTTTCGTTAAATTACCTCACACTGGCCTTGAAACTGAAATCTTCTGGTCTTCGCCTTCCAAGTGCTGGGATTACAGGTGTATGCCACTGCACTTGCTGTCTTTTGTACTTTTTAAAAAAAATATGTTTTTATCGGTGCATTATAGACTCATATCATAATGTAAATCATGTTGCCAGTGACATACATGCACACAGCACTTGATGGATCCCCCGACTCCCTCTCCAGCCCCTCTTCCCCATACAGAGTACGGAAATTGACATTGACATTGGTATTTTTACATATGTTTTGTACTATGTGTATGTGTGTGTGTGTGTGTGTGTGTGTGTGTGTGTGTGTGTGTCTGTGTGCGTGTCTCACTGGAGATTGAACCCAGAGACATTCTACCTTCAAATTATATCCCCGACCCTTTTTAAATTTTTTTTTTTGCTTTGAAACAGATTCTTCCTAAGTTGCTTAGGCTGTCCTCAAACCTGCAATCCTCCTGTCTCAGCCTCCCAGGTATTGGGATTACAAGTGTGCGCCACTGCGCCCGGCTATCTTTTGTACTTTTTAAAGTTATCATTTTGTGGATGTTGGGGTGGTCTGCTTTGCTACCCACCTTTTAATGGACTTGAGTGCTTTTTTTTTTTGGTTAAGCTGGGAATGGAAGTAGTGAGAACCAAGATTCTAAGACCAAAGACAAATTAATTCATCTTATACTTTATTGTCATCACCTGAAGGTTTCCTCCAAGCCACAGAGAGACAGAAAACCTGGGATTAAGAGGCAGTGACAAACAGGAGTGGGAGTCCTTTTGCTCTTTACTGTGTCCAGGTGACACAGTACACAGAAACCAGACTCTGTGTGAGTCCACCTGAGGCCCAGGGAGATGCGCTGGGCATACCACAGTGTCACAGCTCCGGGTGCAGCATAATTGCTGAGCATTATTGTGCAGGACCAGAGGAATCTATTGGAGAGGATGCGGAGAATTTATCTCACCCTCTTCTGGATTCTTTCCCCCAGCAAAAGTCAGAGTTGTGGTAACCTAGCTTTGTAATAACAAGATATATATGTTTCCCAAGCAATTTAAAATACACTCATAAACAATTTGGCAGGGAAGGGGGGGGGGCGGTGAAAAGAACTCCACAACAAAACCTTGTCATTTTGTGAGATGATTGGAAAAAGAAGACTTGGATGTAATTTCTCATATATTGTGCGTAGATTGGGAGGGAAAGTAGAAGGCATTGCCTACTGTCCAACCTAGGGAAGCTTGTTTCCATTAGGCACCTGAATGGCACTATAAGGAAATACCTGAGACAATTAACTTAGAAAAAGAAAGGTTTATTTTGTCTCAGTTTTAGAGGTTCCAGTCCCTGATTAATTGCCCCATGACTTTGGGCCTGTAGCAGGGCAGCACATCATTACTAGAGTTCATGGAAGAACAAACTGCTCATCCATGGCCAAGAATCAAAAGAGAGAGTAAGGGGCTGGGATCTCATGACCCCCTTTGGGAGCATGCCCCTAATGACCTCAGGACAAGGCTTCTTCTCCTAAATGTCCACGGCTCCTCCCAATGGCACATCCCTTTAGCAGATGGACCTTCAGGGACACTCAACGTGCAGATTATAGCATTTGTTCCAGCTCACACAGCTAGCAATGACCTAGCAGGGAGCTGAAGCCAGTTGTGTCTGACTCTGAAGTTGGCTTAATGCTCAGGATTTACTGCCTCCCAGAACAGGTGCCTTTGACTCATGCTACAATAACGGGAGTCCCGGGTGAACAGGAGGCACGTGTGGCTGCTGTGTCATCTGAGAGGCAGGAGTGGGCAGGTTTCTAGGAAGCACGAGCTCACCCTGCCGAAGGCCAGGTTGGCACAGTTTGATGGCTGCTGAGCCACAGCAGGACACAGTGCCAATGCCCTCAAGGTCAGTTCTAGCCGCCGTCCTTTGTAATTCTATTGCTCAAAGGCTTGGAAACAACCTCAAAGGAGTAAATAAATTAGGGAACAAAGTATTTGCGTTCTGCTATTAAGCCTTGGCTGGGAGTCTTTCTTCTGCGCACCTCATATGCAACTGCAGCTCGCAGGAGCAGATTAACATTTCAAACTGGTTCTTGCAATTAGACGGAAACACCTGGTTTTGCAATAACTCTCATTTTCTGTGTGCGCTGAGGGGTTCTTGAAATTCCCATGCTTGGTGGCCTACCCTAATGGCTGGTCACCAGCTGTTATGTTGGCATGTTGCATGACAATTTATTGCTATTCCCCACTGGCATTTGGCAGAGGCCCCAGCAGAAGCAGGTAGCAGGTTAATGCTGACACCTTCTCTTCCTCCTGTCACAAGGGGCCAGGATCCTCTTCAGCGTTAAGTGGCTCAAGCTTAGAGAAAGAGTGTCAGGAGCTGCAGACAATGGAAGTTAGCAAAAGAATCCTTCTTGCCTGGTGTGGTGGTGCACACCTGTACTCCCAGTACTTGGGGGACTGAGACTGGAGGATTGCAAATTCAAGCCCAACCTCAGCAATTTAGCAAGAGTTTGTTTCAAAATAAAACAATAAAAAGGGTTGGGGGTGTAGCCCATTGATAGAATGCTCCTGGGTTCAATATACAGTATAAAAAAAGAAAAGAAAAGAAAGAAAAAAGGAATCTTTCTTGTCTCAGCATCTGGTTGGAGCCATCAAAGCCACAGGTGTGGCATTCAAGGGAGGGAAGCTGTGAGATGTATCATCCACGAATCTGTACACTGCTTTGAGAGGTCCTTAGGCACACATCCTCATTTGTGAGTTTTATAGCAATATTGCTGAATAAGAGAGCACATGATTTAATAAAAAATCCCCTCAAAACAAAAACAAAAGCCAAGGATCTAGACAAGCCAAGGATCTATATAGCAGGCATTTATCATCTCTTCCCTGGTTGCCTGATTAATATCAAGCTCTCTTCCTCATGAGTAATATTGGTGGGGCGTAGGGCACTGCCTCTCTCCTAGGATGCTGTGTAGGAAGATTCTCCCATCTGGGGCCTGAGAATATAACCTGAGTTGGGTGAGTCAGACACTCCCACCCAGGGCTTCCTGTCTGGAGTCAAGGCCTCCAACATGAAAGTAACGGGTGAAGGAAGGAGTGATTAGAGTTCACCCATGGGGTGACAACAGCACCCTGCAGAGAAGGTACCCCGACAAATGGCTTCGACACAGTGCCATTGTGTTACTCGCTCTCAGATGCTCCTTTGTTCCTTCGTTCCTTTCTTCTTCCTTCCTTGTTCTGGTACTGGGAATTGAACTCAGGGGTGCTTTTCCACTGAGCTGCATCCTTACTCATTTTTATTTTTTATTTTGAGACAGGGTCTCACTAAGTTGCCCAGGCTGGCCTTGACCCTTCTGCCTCAGTCTCCCAATTAGATGGGATTATAGGTGTCTACCACCACATGGGCTCAAAGGCATTTTCTAAGATTGGAGGTCAATTAAGAAGACAATTGTTAAGTCTGAGAGCTCCTCACAGTCACACCATGGCCAACATTAGTCACTGTTACTTGCAGTTGTCAAATAAAAACAACTCTGGACTTAGAAGAGACTCTATTTGAAGGGTTGGGATTTGGGGTGGAGATGGGGAGGGATTATTGTAGTAAGGAGAATGCTATGACCATGATACACAGAGGCCTGGAAATTTAGGCAAAAGAGTATTTCTTTTATAGGAAAGAGTCATCAAAGCTAGAAAGAACGAAAGCTAGGGTGAAGAAGGTGGATGAGAGGCTCAGGACATAGCTCAATTTTAATCCCAAGGCCAGGATTGTTTTAATCCCAAGCCCTCTCAGGAGGGGCTGTCTGTCTCCTGGCTCAGGCTGAGGTGGCCAAATTTCAGGGACCAGGTAGAAGGAGAGAAACTTAACTAAAGTTTGGCTAATAAGTAATTTGTTTTGATTGGTCTTATTGAACTGTTGGGGACCAAACAGTTCAACTGATAATGTATGAGGCGATGAATGAGGATTTGGGGGGGGGTCTGTGTCTGGCCTTGTGATACATAAACAAGGAAGGCCTCTGTGATTTTTACATGTGTCATATGAGGAAGGTTCTTTTTAGTACCTACAGCACAAAAGGATGAGGAATTGAATCCAGGGATGTTTTACCACTGCACAACATCTCCAGCCCTTTTTATTTGTTATTTTGAGATCTGGTCTTGCTAAGTTGCCCAGGGTAGCCTGGAATTTCAGATCCTCCTTTCTCAGCCTCCTAAGTATAGGGATTATAGGAGTGCACCACCGCATGTGGCTGAAGACATTTTTAACCTTCAGTGTTTTGCAGGAGCACAGGACTCAGGTAAAATTCAACACTGTCACAACCATCCTGCCTGATAAGGAAGAAGCATGTTTGAGGAGTCCCTCCTGCTCCAAGATATTCCTCTGTATGTGATCTTAAGAATTCCCCATGGGGAGGGTTATTACCATCACCATCATTTCTCAGATGATGCAGAGTGGAGCAGAGGCTGAGAAATTTCCCAGGAATGTTTCTGCACAAGGAATGGCTGAGCTGAGACTTGAACCCTGGATTTTTGGATTCCTGGTCTTTACATGTCCCTTGGCACCATGCTGTCTCTACATGGGCTCAGTCAATGACTTACTTAAGACAGTAGTCCTCCCTTATCTGTGGTTTCAGGTACCCATGGTTAACCATGGTCCAAAACTATTAATTGGAAAATGTCAGAAAGAAGCATTTCATAGATTTTAAAGTGTGTGCTATTCTGAGCAGTATAATAAAATCTCACACTGTCACTCTGTCCTGCCTGGGATGTCAGTCATTCCATTGCCCAGTGTATACAGGCTGTATGTGCTACCTGCCCGTTAGTCACTTAGTAGCCTGGCTGTCATGGTATCACAGTGTTTGTGTCCAAGCGACTCCATTTTATCTAACAATGGACTATTATTGTTCTATTTTACTACTAGTTATTGATGTTAATCTCTTATTGCATTTTATTTATTTATTTATTTATTTATTTATTTATTTATTTATTTATTTATGTGGCACTGGGGATTGAACCCAGGGGCATTCTACCTCCAAGCTATATCCCTAGCCCTATTTTATTTTTATTTGGAAACAGAATCTCACTAGGTTAATGAGAGTCTCACTAGTGCTGAGACTGTTCTCGAACCTGTGATCCTTCTGTCTCAACTCCCAAGTACTAGGTTCACAAGTGTGTGCCATCACATGTGGCTTGCATCTAATTTATTAACCCAACTCCATCATAAGTATATTTGTATAGGAAAAACCACAACCTATATAGGGCTTGGTACTATCTGAGATTTTAGGCATCCGTTGGGGATCTTGAAATGTATCCCCTATGAATAAGGGGGGACTACTGGATGACACAAGCCTGCTTTGTTTTTAAGACACTAGCACAATTATTTGATATTGTAAATGATCTATATGTATTTGTGGAGTTTTTCATGATAATGTTGTTACGCCAATATCCAACAGAATATGAAAATGGAGATCAATTACAATTTCAATTTTCTACAATGAAATTTCACTCTATAATTTCTATGCAGTCATCAGCACTTACCCTGGATAACAGGCTTGTCTCTTAATGCAAATGGACTGCGTGGGTACAGCCGTCAAAGCCGCCCGCACCCAGCATTGCAATCAATGTTGCAAGCCTTCTCTATTGAAATAACAATTCTTCCTAAGGCATGACAAAAAAAAAAAAAAAAAAAAGTAAATCCTACACTTTCCTCTTTGTAAGTTTTCGGATTCCCTACCAAATAACCCACAAACAACAAAACAATGGAGGTGAAGTATTTCATATTGCATCTGGATGGAATTCCAAACCGAGGCTTTATTTGGGTCTTGAGAAAGCCATCTCTGAGAATGCTCTGTTCACACATGCTAGACTGATGGAGAGGAATAGTCTTGTTGGAACAGGGGCAACACCAGGATGCTGCAGATTGGAGGTGAATGGACTCAGGGTTCTGTCTGCAGGCAGTGCTGGTCCTCCAGGCTGAGAGTTAATGCTGGGCCTGTTTTTTTCCCTCCTGCTCTGCTCCCTCTGGGCTGCCCAGGGAAGACACTTGATCACTCCTAGTCACACAGGCCTTCTCACTTAGCTTCCATCTTGCTCCTCAGTGTCACACCCGCACCCCAATGTACTGAGCATGTATTGAGCCTCAGAGTTCAAACCCAATGCCTCTCAGGGTGCTGACCAGCAAAGCCCAGGTGTGGTCATGGCTATGGGCTTAGGTTCCAGAGGCAGACAGTTGTGAGTTTTTCTTGGTTCTTTAAGTGGCTCACTGTGCAGCTTGGATAAAGCTGATGCAGCCACTGTGCCTTAGTTTACTTATCAGTTGAAGGTGGGTCAATAGCACTTATCATGTCGGTTATTTTGAGAATTAAATGAGATAAGGAAGTTGGGCATGGTGGTATAATCCCAGTACTTGGGAGGCTGAGACAGGAGGATCACAGGTTCCAGGTCAGCCTCCGCAATCTAGGAAGACCCTGTTTCAAAAACAAACAGAAGGGCTGGGGATGTAGCTCAGAGGTAGAATGTCCGTGAGTTCTATCCCCAGGACCACCTTTCCCCTCCCCCCCCCCAAAAAAAAAGAAAATGAAAGGCTGGGGGTATATCTCAGAGGTAGAATGCCCCTGGCTTTAATCCCTAGTAACACACACACACACACACACACACACACACACACACACACACACCCTGAAAGCCAAGTATGTAGCATACAACAAGCACTTAATAAATGTTATTTAATAATGATGATGACGGTCTAAACTAAATATATTCGTCTTCAAGAGTGGGAAAGGAGACCTGTTAGATTCTTCTCCCCTTTCTTATGGTCAACAGAGCTTCACTTGCAAAGCTAATTTCCGGAGCTTTGTTATCTAACCTACTGCTCTCCATGAATGTGCTTTTGCCTGCTCAGGACATAAAACTTTGGGTGGGATGCAGGGTCTCTTAAGATCTTCCTCTCCCTCTCCTTCAGTGTGACACACTCATCCCTACTGGTCTCCCTGACCTCCTGTTGGGCAGGAAGGTCCCGCTTTACAGTTTGCTTGGCTTTCTTTAGCATGGAGTCTTGTGGCCTTATTTCAGGAGGCAGCAAGATGTATGGGAAAATACGCGACTTCATCCTAAAGAACAGGTAGGTTCAAATCCCAGCTCTGCCACTTCCTCTCTGTATGACATTAGGCATCCTACTTCATACATCTAGGGTTGGGAATGTAGCTCAGTGGTAGAATGCTTGCCCAGCATGCTCAAACCCATGGGGCCAATCCTAGCACTCCCGCCCCCACTCCACCTCTGCACACATACATGTGTGCAGGGAAACAATGCTTCTAAGTAAGATACTACATCTCTGAGCCTCAGGTTCCCATTCTATAAAGTAGGGGCAATAGTAGTAATTTACCTGATAGAGTTATTTGAGAGAATGAAAGAAGGTAAGAGGTATATAGTACATGTTATAAAATAATTCTTTCTTGAGTAGAAGAAGATACTTTTTGAAAGGATTATACTTAAAAGTCACTTAGAAGCCGGGCGTGGTGGCGCACGCTTGTAATCCCAGCATTCGGGAGGCTGAGACCAGAGGATCTGGGTTTGCAGCCAGCCTCAGCTACCTAGTGAGGCACTCCGCAACTTAGTGAGACTCGGTTTCAAAATAAAGAATAAAAAATAGGGCTGGGGGTGTAGCTTGGAGGTAGAATGCCCCTGAGTTCAATCCCCAGTACCGAAAAAAAAAAAAAGTCACTTAGATTTTTCGTTTCCCCATTTGCCAAAAGTAGTGAAGAGTGATGGGTGGTGGGATATGAAATGGGGAACATGGTTGATGCTCATAGCAGGTTCTGGAGCAGAAAGGCTGTGGGGAGGGTTTGGGGCTGTTGGAGGTCCCCAGCCCCACTGTGTGCTCCCAGTGCTGACCCTGAGGCTGAACCCATTTGCTCTGGGGCACATTCACACCACACATTCCCTGACAGGCCTGCCTTTCTAAGATCTGCCTTCTGCCTGCTTCCACTTAGACCATGCCAAAGGGCTGAGTCATTCTTGCAGCAGCACATTGTAATTGGGGATTGGAAGCAGGTGGAGGCCCCCGGAGCTCCCGATGCCTGACATTTTCAGGGAGGTAGAGGCCTGTGGGGAGCAAGTTTGGATGTTGGGTGTTACTCTTCTGGCTTTCGTTAGTGGGGGAGTTACATTTTTGAGTGTCTATTGTACTGCACCAGATGCTGTAGGGAAAAACCGCCCTGTCTCCCCTGCTGAGGAGCATCAGGAAGTCAGGACACACTCTTGAGATGCTGTAGCACTGAACTTGTGTTGCTGAGTGTGTTTTTATGAACTAGCTCACTGCAGGAAGGGAAAGCTGAGCTGGAGCTGGGAGAGGAGCTGCTGTTTAGAGTTGTTTAGAGGCTCACTGGGAAAGATTTGCTAAGGGAAATTAATTTGGGCAGGTTTGGAGCCACCCAGGTACAGCAAATGTTGGAGAGGGGGGGACCAGGCACTGCCTAAGTGATAAAGGCATTTGTGAAAACGGAGTAGATGAAAAGTCTATTGATGATGCTGGAGCAGGTCAATCGAGCCAATAGAAGTTATGATGCCCTGAATTTGTCTTTCAGAAGAGTGGTGGTGGTGGGGCAGGGAGAGCATGTTTTATAATAGGTGATCAGAACATTCATGTACATCTTCCAGCAGAGGCAACCTCCACAGGGGCTTGAGATAAGTTGCCTTCACTGGGCATAGGGGTGCACACCTGTAATCAGTACTTTAGAGGCTAAGACAGGAGGATTTCAGATTCAAGACCAGCCTCAGGAACTTAGAGAGCTGCTCAGCAACTTAGTGAGACCCCACGTCTCAGTCAATAGTCTTGCTGCTATAATCCAAAAAGACTGACCACACACTTAGAAGAAGGAAGATTTATTTGCTCAGTTTCCCTTTTGGATTCAGTCCATATGAGGGCAGGGTTTGCGGAGCTCAGGGTATAGTGGCAGAAAGTGGAGAGAGAGAAAGAGTGAGAGAACACACAAAGCTCTGCTCTCACATGGTGGAGCCTGGAGAGAGAGAGAGAGAGAGAGAGAGAGAGAGAGAGAGAGAGAGAGAGAGAGGAGGGAGGAGGGAGGAGAGAGAGAAGGAACCAAATAATCCCCAAGACCACACCCCCAGGGAGTCCTCCTTAGCAATCAAGTCCCATCTCTAACATTGCTAACTTATTTCCATGAGGGGGGCTGGGGGGACATTCTAAATCGAAACCATTACACCCTGTTTCAAAATAAAAAGTAAAAGAAGGCTGAAAGTGTAGCTCAGAGGTAGAATAACCCTGGGTTCTACCCAGTGCCACAAAAAAAGAAAATAATTACCTTCTAACCTACATAGGTGTGTGTGTGTGTATCTGTCTGTCATGAATTTAATTAGTAAAGCAAGAACTACACATTTAAGGAAGAATGTGAGCCATCTCCAGAGTGAGGGAAACACCCTTTGGGGGTTCACAGCTCTTCTTTTATAGGAGACTTTCGTGAGGAGTGGGTAGGAGGAGGTATGTAAGGATGACATCAGCCCAGTAGTCACAAGATGAGTTAGGGTGTTCTGGTCATCTGTAGGGACATGATGGGGCCTTCACTATCTGCTCACTTGGTATCTCGTCTTTAAACTATTCAGGGATGGCTATCAGATTCCAAGATTACTCTTGTTTAAACCATTTACAGGTGAGACAGCTAACAGTATCCAAGGAAATTGCTCTTTTGTGTGACCTCCATCCACTGACCAACAGATATATCTTCTGCTTAACTATTCCTAAGTTGAATAATTAACAGTCAAGGTATTTTATGAGTTTCTGGTATGGTGTTCATCTGCCTGTAGGGATCTCTTGTGTGGTCTGATCAATAGGTACTTCTTTGAGGATAATCAACAGTGCGCAGTATAATTAATAAAGACCTGTAAGTTCCCCATAAACCTAGGACTCATAAGCCTGACTGAAGAGTAAGGGTACCGAGATTTTGCCACAGGCTTCCATATTAAAGTTACATTTTCCTTGTCCTTCCTTTATGTCTCCTTTCTACATATTTCTCTTATTTCTTCTATCCTACTTCACTTAGAGAAAATTCTCATTTTGCTAGGAGACTTTTGAAGCTGTTTGCATGGCAAGCTGATTTTTATTCAGATTTTATTTGGGGGGTGAATGATTGTTTTGTTTGGGGAGTGAACTAGGGAGATTGATAATGACAGTAGGGCAGGTAAAGCCCTTTCCCCACAGCCACTCTTTGAGGCCTCAGCAGGGGCTGGGGCCTCTGGGAGGGTGGAACCTATAACAGAATGCCATCTGGACTTCTCTGTCCCTCTCATTGTCTGCATCACTCTTATACCTTGGAGCACAGGGTGGTGGCGGGGACCTTCAAGAGACCTGTTTCAAAATAAAAAGGGCTGGGGGTTTAGCTTATAGGTAGAATGCTTCTGGCTCATTCCCAGTGCCAAAAAATAAAGGGCATCTCCTCTTGCTTGAAATTCCCTTCTCTTAAACATCTCTGCCTTTAGTATTGAGCCCCCAGGTCCCCAGCCCAGATTGGCAGGACTGCTGCAGGTGGGCTGCCATTAATAAGGTGCCTCTCTGCTGGTATGCAGGCCGGTGGGCCTGAAGAGGAATTTGAGGGATGTGAGCTACTGTAATCGGGCATTCCGCATGGATCAATCTGCCCTTTGTGTTTCCTCAAGAATGGTCCCTTGCAGGATCCTGGATGGATTCTGCACAGTGGGCTGGGGCAGCATCAGCTGGTGGGCCACAGCATCAGGCAGACACTCGCCCATGGGGAGGTGAACACCCCTGCCCCCAAAGACCTTCTGGGCTTCTTTTTGGCCTGTATTTGAGCACAAGAATGGACTTGAAGTTGCCAGGAGCACCCCATGGACTTCCTAGCTGGGGATGCACCAAGCCTTGTCTGTGATCCTGGACACTGCTGTGGAGATGGTAAGAGGCAGGGAGGCAGGCCGGCTTCGAGGTGACCCGAGTCCTCATGGTTGTGTTGATTCCTGCTGGAAGTTCTGGGAACTCAGAGGTGATGCAGGCCTGCTCAGAGACTGCAAGTTGAGCCCAGGGCTTAGTGGGAAGCCAGCATGGAGCCCTGTCACATGTGGTCACAGACTCAGGGACTTTTCCAGAATAGCCATGTTCCTGTCAGTCCCCATGTTTATCCGCTCACAGGATGGATTCTCTAATGAAACCCATCTACTTCATGATTTAGGTTCATTTATATGAATTATACAGTGATTTATTTAATGAGCTGCTTGAAGCACTATAAATTCTACAGCATCCAGGAAACTTATTATTTAAATCCCATATAAATCATGCAAGATGAGGAGATGGAATGGTGTGTAAGGATCATGGGTGTGGTCCAGATTGCCTGGTGGAAGCCTGAAGTAGGCTTTGCTTTAAGTTTGGAAAACAAGCAGACACATGAGCACGTATCAGCTATTTTTAGAGGGCTGGGTGGGTGGGTACCAGCAGCCTTTGTTTCTTTGCTCAGACGGGTGTGTATGGGGGTCCCATATGGACTTCGCTGCTGTTGGCTCTCTGACTGACCATAGGGTGACCCCAGATAGAGCCCAGGGGCTTCTGCTGTTGGAAGGAACCTTTGGGCTCTGTAGCCAGGGACTGAGTATTCAGTTCTCTGACATTTAGACTCTGAGAAGGGAGCCATGCTTTGTGCAGAAGTGACAGATTAGGCCCTCAGGACTTTGTCTAAGCTTTAGCACCTTTGCTTAAAAAATATCCTCTTGTGTGTGAAACCACCAGTTCCTTCATCTTCCCTCGCTTGGTCAGTTCCTTCTCTGGCAGTGGTGGGGAATGGAAACCGATGGGTATTTATAAGGAGGCCTGTTCCTCTCCGCCTCTCCCCACAGCTGAGAACAGCAATCACCTGCCCTAGAAGTACAACGAGCAGGGTAACTGTTGATGTGGCAGGTGCACTTACTCACTCCTCCATCCATTAAGAAAGCATTACCTTGTTCCAGGTCCTGAGTGTGTCGGTGGGTGAGAGGGATGGGAGGCAGGAGTTACTGTGCACAGTGCCTCTGGCAGTCTTGAAATCGTCCACCATTGGAGTCAAACAGTCTGGAATCAGATGGCTCCCCTAGCACGTGGCTAGGTGGCCCTAGGAAAAATTTTAATGTCCCATCTGAGCCTTAACTTCTTCATCTGTAGAATGGGGATAATAAGTCTTGCCATCAGAGGTTATTAGAGAGAAATCAAAGAGATAAAGCATATAAAATATTGAGAAAGAGGCTTGGCATATAATAAATGCTCAAACATGTTAGTTACTATTTGACATGAGTTCTGCCCTCACAAACTGTAAAACATAGAAGATGATGCAAAAATTGTATGTAAATGATGACATAAAGTCAAAAAGATATGTGCCATTAAGAAACGGACAGATATAGTGTTGGGCTATGCTTTTCATTTTTTTATTACTTGAATATTTTGCAATAAGTAAAATATACACATAGTGCCAAACTTAAAAGGCAATAAAAAGCCTCCCACCCACAGCTCCCTCAGCTGGGCAGAGCCCCTCCTTGCATGCAGCCACCAGTAACAGTCTCCTTTGTGTTCTTTCAGAAAGTCTTTTTGTACATTGAATATATGTGTACATATGCTTTTCTTTTCACACAAATCTCAGCACACCATCATATTCCCAGGTACCTTTCTTAGTAAGGTATTACTTAGCAATGTGAATTGGAGACCATTCTATGTATGGGCTCATAAACAATCTGCTCTGTACCATTCTATTACATGGGAGACATTGCTGAATTAACCAGTTCTTCATTGGTGGGCTTTTGGGTTGTGTCTAGGATGTTGCTGCTGAAAAAAAAAAGCTTCTTGTTGAAGTATTTCTCAAGGTTCCATAACTAGATATGGAGTTGCTGGGTCAAAGAGTATATGCATTTGTAATTTTCATAACAGTTTCCAAACTGTGCATCCGAGGGCTGGCCCACCTTCACTCACACCACCAGAGAGTGAGTATCTCCCCCACACCCTTGTTAACAGAATGTGATACCAAACTTTTGACCTTTTCATTTTGGGGAGATATTCATATTCTTTTAAATGGAGTTTCTTAATTTCCTATGGTCACTTGAGTTGCCTTTTTGTCTCATGGATTTGAAGGAATTCTTTCACCCATTATCAGTGGGATTTCCATCTCAAACAGCCCCAAGTCCATTATCAGGCCTCTTAGCTTAATCCTCTGGAGGGTGGACTGCACACTGCAGGTGTGTGTGTGTGTGTGTGTGTGTGTGTGTGTGTGTGTGTGTGTGTACATGCAGGCTACATTGCTCACAAGCATGTGTGCAAGGCCACTCTTAGCATAATTAAGACAACAAGAGTTGGAAGTGAAGGGGAAATCTGGGGCCAGCTCTTTATATGGCCCTGCTGTGATGTAGAACTCTCAGGACTTCAATATTTCTAAAGTTCAGCTGGGCCTGGTGGCATACCTCCGTAATCCCCATACTTAAAAGGCTGAGACATGAGGGTTGCAGGTTCAAAGCCAGCTTCAGCAATTTAGTGAGGCCCTCAGGAACTTAGTGAGACACTGTTTCAAAATAAAAATTAAAACAGGGCTGGGGGTATATCTCAGAGGTAGAATGCCCCTGGGTTCAATCCCCAGTACAAAAAATGAAAAAATTTCTAAAGTTCAACTTGGCCTTCCAGGTCATTTTGAAAGCCTATTTGTCAAGGTAGGAGAAAAAGACATATTTTATTTAAATACTTTATTAGCTTGCTTTAAATATTATTACTTATGATCCATGGGCCTCCATCTATAATCTTGCCCTGGCTCTGTGGCCTGGCCCTGCAAATGTCAGGGCAGGCCTGACTACCTCCCCTAGAGTCAGCAGGAACCATAGGGCATCGTGGCATATTAATTTGCATATTATTTTAGCATGAAATGACAGGCCTCCAATGTGTCATATATTTCAGAGCTCGAAGGAAGAGCAAGAAAGCCAGCCTTATTTTGGTCAGTTGATGAAATCAATATCTTTATTTTACAGATTGGGTAACTGAGGCCCAGGGAGGTTAGTGAGTTGCCTGGAGTTGGTTTGCTTCTTCCCTTTTCTAGTCCCTATGGCAGCTGCACTCAGGGTTTCTGTGAAAACTGTTAAACATCCAGGCTCAAATTTCATAATCCGATCAGATAGTGAGCAATCTGAAGCAAGAGAGAATAAATATAGTTTCCAATGCAGGGATCTGACCAGATTCCACGGCAGATGAAAACTATCTTCTGATGCAGTGTCCTCATGACTGCATTTTATAACAGAGGATCCAGCACTCTTTCTCCTGGGCGATTATCTGGAAGCCCATGCACCCGAGAGCTGGAATGGTGCCATCAGAAATATTTACATTGGTGTGGAGTTGTTTGCATCGCAGCCTGTGTGCTACACTAATAGCACCGTGGCAAACATGACATTTTCCCCAAGTAATTACAGAATCCAGAAGACATTTGCAGGGAGTTGGCGACTCATTGACATGGGAAGCACTGCCTTGCTGACTGGGGGCTCTGGACTCATGGAAGTGTGGCTTTTCTGACCCAATTTATGCTTCTTCTTGGCAATGAGCACAGGCCTGGCAGAAAGCCAGGCACTAACCTCAGGCCAGGGAAGCAGCCCCAGGTGCAAGGAGCTCACAGCCTCCCCAGGTGAATCAGAGACATGGCACCTCCTCCATGACTCTCCCCACCTCCCCCCTCTGTGCTGAGTAGAGGCTCAGAAGCTGTAAGTGAGGATGGGGTGGAGACCTCAGCAGATGCTGCCCCCCCCCCAACCCGGGGGATCATCACCTGCTATAGCCACCGACCCAGCCTGCTGCAGCCTCTGAACATCCCCACTGTCCAGAGAGGCCAAGGGGACAAGTCCACGAGGGCACTGGAAGCAGGTGGGGTGGGAGGATCCTTGCTCAGGGCCAGGGCCAGTCAGGTGATTCTATATCTCAGTCAGGTGCTGATCTGCCTCCTCTCCTGTCAGTTAGGGCGGAAACAGTTTCTGTGATGGAACCCTTCAGGGGGATGCTAAAGTTAGATTTCTCTCAGATAGTCTTGTTCCTAAGAGGAAAAATGGAGCTGGGTGTGGTTGGGTATACCTGTAATCCCATTGTTTGGGAGGCTGAGATAGAAGGAGGCCAGCCTAAGCAATTTAGTGAGACTTCAGGAACTTAGTGAGACCCTGTTTCAAAATAAAAAATAAAAAGGGCTGGGGGTATAGCTCGGAGGTAGAATGCCCGTGGGTTAAAAAAAATAAAGGAGGAGAAATGGGGGTCTTACCAGAATCCAGTTCGTTTTCAGTGTGGTGTCATACAAAATACAGAGGACAGAGCCAGATTCCTCTGGGTTGAGGATCTCCCTCACCAGCCAACCACCTCAGCTCTCTTCAAGTATAAGGAATTTTAAAAGACAGTAATATAGGATGTGCTGACCACACTTTGCATTGCTGTAAGAGTTCAGGATTGGGACTATTTGACATGGAATTAGGTGGGTGGAATTGGAATCCCATTCCTGCTTTCACTTGCTGGATGTGTTTCAATTTCCTAACATGTAAAGGGGACATAGGAATAGAGAAGAATAGAATAACATCACACTGGTGATAACACCAAGCACACAACAGGAGTTTTATAAGTCAAGGTTCTTTCTTTCTGTCAGATGGTTGAGGTGGTGAGGATGGTCAAGGACTGGTGCCTTACACTACAGGGAGGATTTGTGTCATCACAGGGTAGATTGTGATAGAGGAAAAGCTTGGAGGAAAGTCAAGGGGTTTTAGTTAATGGTGATCAAAAGAGTTTGATTGGTATGGGGGCAAGGGTTGAGATTGTTGGGGGTCTTTGGATTCTAGGATCATAGTAACAGCTGTGAACATTGGACTAGTGTTATGGGATGAACTGTGTCCTTCCCCATCCCCCAAGTTCAAATGTTTAAATCTAAACCCCAGTACTTCAGAATGGGACCTTCAGAGACAGCATCCTTACAGAGGAAACTAAGGTAAAATGGGGTGATAAGGGTGGGCCCTAATCCAATACGACTGATGTCCTTAGAAGAAGAGATTAGGACACAGACACATACAGAGGGACAATGATGGAAAGACATTATAAGGAGAAGATGGACATATACAAGTCAAGAAGGGAGGCCTCAGGAGGACAGCTATGAGCCCCATCATACCTAGCAAACTTCTTCATCAGTTTTACCAGGATCCTGACCCAGAGCTCTTTAATTTTGCCACTGAGATTTATTTTTATTTTTATTTTTTATAATAATCGATGCATTGTAATCATACATCTTTGTTAGGTACAAGCTGATAAAGGCAAACATGCACACATTTCTCATTTAACCCCTTCCCCAATTCCCACCCCACACTCTCCCTCACCCTCCCTCCTTCTCAAGTTCAGTTTAGTGATTGACTTTGGTATATTTGTGAAAATACATCATGTGCATTAGGGTGTCCCCCCACCCCGCCTATCCCCTTCAGTTAAGTCAACTTCTTTGCTTATCTAGGGTTTCTCCTTTTTCATCTGGAGTCCCTCTTATGCCCCATCTTCTCCCTAGCATCCGCATATTAGGGAGAACATATGCTTTTTTAGTCTTTGTGACTGACTAATCTCACTTAACATAATGTTTTCCAGTTGCATCCATTTCCTTGCAAATGACATGATTTTGTTCTTCTTTGTGGCTGAGTAAAATTCCATGTGTACATATCCCATAGTTTTGTAATCCATTCATCTGTTGATGGACATCATGGCTGATTCCATAGTTTGGCAATTGTGAATTGGGTGGCTTGTAAACATAGATATACATGCGCCAGTCTGATAGTTTGGTTTCCATTCTTTTGGGTAGATACCCAGAAGTGGTATTGCTGGATCATATGGTAGGTTCATTCCCATTCGTCTGAGAATCCTCCATACTGTTTTCCGAAGTGGTTGCACTAATTTGTAATCCCACTAACAATGTATTAGGGTTCCCACTTCTCCACTCCCTCGCCAGCATTTGTTGTTGGTGGTGTTTTTTATGATTGCCATTCTGATTGGAGTTAGGTGAAATCTCAAGGTAGTTTTGATTTGCATCTCTCTGATTGCTAATGATGTAGAACATCTCCTCATATGTTTACTGGCCATTTGTATTTCTGCCAGGGGCCAGCCCTTCAGGCAGCAGGGTCGGGGGTCCCACAACAGGTGTGAATTGAGACGAGGTCACGAGAATAAGCTCACACCAAATACAGTGAAGAAGCACATCTGTTTAATTTATGTCAGTCACTGTTTCTTATACTATCTTTTACAATGAGGCATACAGAACAGGGATTTTTACAGACTTGTTTTTCCTAAAAGTGGAGTGGGTACATCTTTAACGAGAAAAGCTATTTCCCATGGTATTTAATGGGATTAAGAAAACAGCCAAGGTTACAGAATACAATATGTATATAAAAATTCTTTTAGTACAAAAACAGTGTTAAAGGTTAACGAAGAAGAAGAGTGTCTATTCATTAGTTTAAATCTTCCCCATTTGCCTAGCTCCTGTAAGCAGTGTTTTTTATCTTTTTCTCAGGCAGCTAGAGTTAATGTGTGGTAGAGTTTCAGAGAGACAAGAGGGGGGAAATGGCCAAACTCTCTGTCTTAAAGCTTTCTTTACTCATAGATAAAATAGTAGACCTAAGTTTCTTTGGTTTAACTATATTGTTTTTAACCTGTGCTGATGGTAACTAAGCTTGCAAAGTCCATTTCCTGATGTTTGTAAAAGGCTAATGAATATCTCTGAGGCACTGCTTTTTCAGCTAATATTGAGGAATCATTATCCGTCCAGCCATCTTGTGTTTCTTTTTTTTTTTTTGGTACTGGGGATGGAACTCAGAGGCATTCTACCTCCGAGCTATACCCCCAGCCCTATTTTTTTATTCTTTATTTTGAAACCGGGTCTCACTCAGTTGTGGAATGCCTCACTAGGTAGCTGAGGCTGGCCGTGAACCTGGATCCTCCGGTCTCAGCCTCCCAAATGCTGGGATTACAAGCGTGTGCCACCACGCCCGGCATTTTCCTTTACAATTAATGTGAAAGCAAAACCCAAAGCACCCCAAATTTCCAGAATAACATAATGCAAAGTAGGATATGCCACGAATTCCTTCTTATGGCATTGTCTGCCAGCAGGACTCCAGCAGACTGAGCCTTGCTCAAGATCCAGCTATTAAGGTGTCATGGCATATTTCTTCTTTTGTGAAGTGTCTATTTAGATCCTCTGCCCATTTTTTGATTGGGTTATTTGTTTTCTTAGCTGTGATTTTCTTGAGTTCTCTGTATAGCCTAGATATTAGACGTCTATCAGAAGAGTAGCTGGCAAAAATTTTCTCCCACTCTGTGGGCTCTATGTTGAGGTTCTTGATAGTTTCCTTTGCTGCACAGAAGCTCTTCAGTTTAATGCAATCCCATGTATTGATCTTCCTTTGAGTTACTTGTGCTTTTAGGGTCTTGTTGAGAAAGTTTTTGCCTGTACTTATGTGTTGAAGTGTTGGTCCTATGCCCTCTTCAAGTAGCTGCAAGGTCTCTGGCCCAACTTCTAAGTCTTTGATCCACCTTGAGTTGACTCTTCTGCAGGGTGAGAAAGTGGAGTTTATTTCCATTTTCCTGCATATGGTTAACCAGTTTTGCCAACACCATTTGTTAAAGAGGCTATCTTTTTCCCAGTGAATATTTTTGACTCGTTTGTCAAAAATCAATTGACTGTAAGCACATGGGTCTGTTTCTGAATCTTCTATTCTGCTCCATTGGTCTGTGTGTCTGTTTTTGTGCCAATATCATGCTGTTTTTATTATTGTGGCTTTGTAGTAGAGTTTGAAGTCAGGTATTGTGATACCTCCTGCATGGTTCTTGTTACTAAGAACTACTTTGGCTATCCTAGGCTTTTTGTTGTTCCAAATGAATTTAAGGACTGATTTTTCTATGTCTGTGAGGAGTGACCTTGGTAATTTCATGGGTATTGCATTGAATTTGTAGATCACTTTTGGGAGGATGTCCATTTTGATGATATTTATTCTGCCTATCCAAGAGCATGGAGAATCTTTCCATCTTCTAAGGTCTTCATCAATTTCTTTCAGTGAGATGTTTTTGTCTCTCATTTGCTCCCACCTGTGGTGCCTCTGTGTCCATAGGCTCTCTGCATTTAGCCTGTGTGCTCTGCTCTGCTGCCCTGAACCCCTTCTCTTGTTGCCATGAGGACTTTCTAGTGTATAACTCGGTCTTGATCATCAACTAGGAACAGGGGAGGGGATTGCACAGCCGATCACACAGCTTTGAGCCTAAGGGGCTCAATACAAGAGGCACCACTAGTAGAAACAGAGGAAAATAAATATGAATGACATGGAAATATAGTGGTTTTTTTTTTGTTTTTTGGTTAAGCTGAGGTTACTGGTACTTGGTAAAGAGCAGTACAATCAGATTAGGAAGATTGGGTAACTTCATGGTCATAAAAATGTACATTTTATATTTTTCTTGATTTAAAGTAATATTTACTATAAAATTTAGAAAGTTTTACTTAGACAAGTAGAAAGAGAGATTAAAGTACTATCCATCTTCTGATCACAGAATAAATGGCACAATGAATAAGAGAGAATATCTAGAGTGTAAATGAACAGCCTTCAATCTGTTGCCCAAACCTGTCTAAATCTGCCCTCTGGCCAGAAATTTTTTTTGTTCTTTTAGTAAAATCTAAGGTAAAACCCATGACTCTTTTGACCACTGACAAATAATGAAAGTTTTCTTGTAACTCACAAAACTGATCCTTTCAGTAAGTTAAATGCCCATTCTGTGTAATAGCAAACTTCAGGATTTAATTTGAGGTTTCTCTGTAATAGATACTGGAAACTCTCCACCAAAATTCATTCTTCCTCTCATTTTCTATTATAATAAAAGTTCAGATCACCTGGCTGGCCTGCTGGACTACATTTCCCAGTCTCCCTTGCAGTTGGAAGTGTCCATGTGACTCTAGCCAGTGGAATGTAGCAGAAGGGATATGTTTCATTATTGAGCCCAACCCTTAAAAACATCTTGTGCTTGCTTCTCCATACTGTTTCCTCCTTCTACTTGGCTGAGATGGGAGTGATTTTCTGGGTGTGCTTGGAAACTTTCATGTTAAAGGTCTTCAACCTGGGTCTCTGAATAACTGTGCAGATGGAGCAAAGCGGTCTGCCTTTTCTTTTCTTCCCCTGCCTTCTGTTGCACAATCTAGGACTTTGGTGTACTCTTAGATGAGCAAGAAACAGAGTCTATTGAGTTGGTCATTAAATGTTTGGGTCTATTTATTACTGCAGCCTAGCCTACTCTGATACATTCTTCAGCTC
Organism: Graphiurus murinus; assembly: GCA_004027655.1. NCBI lineage: Eukaryota > Metazoa > Chordata > Mammalia > Rodentia > Gliridae > Graphiurus > Graphiurus murinus. The sequence goes on along the minus strand of PVLC010001766.1, from coordinate 101,295 downwards.
AGGTCTGCCTGCAGTGGAAAAAGGGGAAGGTGGATAATTAGCTTTCTTTCTTTTTTTTTTTTTTTTTTTTTTTGCTTTGTTTGTCCTTTCCCCCATCCTCAACTCTACTGACTTACCTGCTATAGTTTCTGATCCCTCCAGGGTTGATAGGAACACCGATATGGAGGAAGAGGTAGGAGATCTCTTATGGGCCATGACTGTCACCATCTTGCTGAGTTTCTACCCTCGATATTTTGATAGGATTCTTGTTTCATGGGTTGCTTTTGTGCGATCTGCCAGATATCTCCTCTTTGTCTCTCTATATCCAGTCTCTCCCCCTTCTTCACTCTGTTCTGGCTTCAGGCTGACCTGTGCAGACTGTGTCAAAGGGCTCCCTTGGCTCTTAGTTCTGCTACAGTTTGGCTAGTGGGGAGCACTGGCAGGGCAGTGGAGATGGGCTGGCAGAGGGAGGAGTGTTTATTCCTCTGAGTCCCAGCCTGTAGATGCCTGCCTGGTGTATGCCTCCATTGGAGGTTGTTAGAAAGTTCTCTCCCCACACTTCTGTCTGCACTGGGCTCAGGTAGCTCATGACTTTGGGATGGTAAGAGTGTCAGACTGCTTCAAGTTCCAGAGCATTGCACTATTCCCCGAGGTCGCCCGTACCTTGGTACATAATTTCTTTCTTAAACTCTCTACAAATGATCCCATTGGAGTGCTGCCTATTCTCTAGAAGGCAGCTAATGCAGTGGGTTTTTAAGATGTACCTGCCTGAAGCAGCCATCAGTGCGAGCTCCATCTGCTGTGCTGCTGGCTTACAATGTATCCCTCAGCTCCTGAGCATGCTGTGATCTGTCCCGTTTGCTGCAGGTCACAACATCCCTCCAAGTGCCTCACTTGGGAAGGAAGTTAAGGCTCATTCACGTTCTGGGACTTGAAGGGCCCCAGAGCTGGTGAGTGGAGAGCTGAGACAGCACCAGTGGAGCTGGGTTCTCCTCGCCTTCTGCCCACCCGTGTCACCAATTGCTTTCCCAAAGCCGTCCTGCAAGTTTCTATTCCCACCAGCGAATGCATGGAAGAATCTCATTCTTCAGCCTGACTTGAATTCTGCAGGGGTAAAAGAGTGCATCGATGGAGCTGGCCTTGGGCAAGTTCATTCTTCCTGCATAGTCGAATGCTTGGCAAGATGATTATATTGGGAAGTTATAGGAAGGAGCCAGAAGTAATGTAGGCCTGGGTTTTGTACTCCTGCAGATGGAGATAGCCAGTGACTCTGAAAATGAGGTGCCAGCAATGGGCCCTCTTGGTGGGTAGGTGGGTGCCCAGTGGCTCTGTTTGACAATATTTCAGTTTAAGTGGAGGCTATGTCTGCCACCACTGCCCCTTTCAGCCCTGAAAACAACTATTTTTTTTTTTTTTTTTTTTTTGTTAATGGGGCACTGGGGATAGAACCCAGGGGGAATTCTAGCTATGTCTCCAGCCCTTTTTATTTTTTATTTTGAAATAGGGTCTCGCTAAATTGCTAAGGCTGGCCTGGAACCTGCAATCCTTTTGTCTCAGCCTACCGAGTACTGGGATTACAGGCATGTGCCACCACACCTGGCCCCCTGAAAACATCTTAAAACAACTGGGCATCTCTCATTGAAGGCTGCCTCTGAGCATTGAAAGCAGGGTAGGGACGTGTCCAGTGCCTCTCATTCCCTAGTGGGCAGCTCTCTTGCCAGCCTGTCAGCCCAGATGTCTCCCTAACATGGATCTACGTGATGCCATGCCAGGCTTCAGGAGCCGGGGGTCTCCTCGCTCCGCCCCGGGCTGGGTGCTTTCCTCCGCACCGGCACAGCGCTCTGTTCTTGTGACCTCTGTTAGTTCAACAGATATTTACTGAATGCCAACTCTGTGCCCAGCCCTCTTCTAGGCCTTGTTTTTAAAATTTAGATTCTGTCACAGTACTTCTATCACCACTTTGTAATTATCTGTCTATCCCAAAATGCATCAGGCATATCACTGACTTTAAAAAATGAAATATTGTTAGCTTGGCTAGACTTCTGCATGAATTCTAGAAGACTATGTCTTTTTGTCTCTAAAATGTTATTAAAAAAATCTCTGTAGCCCAGACAGGTGTAGTGGCCCATGCCTGTAATCTCAGGTTTGAGGCTCTCAGCAACCTACTGAGATCCTGTTTCAAAGTAAAAAAAATAAAAAGGGCTTGGGCTGTACTGTAGATTGGAGGTAGAACATTCCTGGGTTTAATCTGCAGTGCCCCCTGTCCCCTTCTTCTCTCTCTCTCTCTCCACCCCCCTGCCCCCCACTCTGCTCCATGCTCTCTGCAGCTGCCATCCCATCTCGCCCTACGGAGGCCAGCCCCAGTGCATGAGACAGAGAAGAGGGGAGAGTTTCTGCTTCTGAGTTCTATGGAGACACCCCAAAGAGCCAAGCAAACCATGGAGGTCATCACCATTATCTCTGAATAATGGTCCGTTCCCTTCCAGCCACAGAATTCTGCTATGCCCTTCGTGGTGAGGAGTTAGAAATGGTTGGGCAGTTTAGGGCAGCGGACCTAGGAACAAGAAGGGTTAAGAGAAACCATCTGTAAAAAGGAACAGAAGCAGGGAAGGTTAATGGTAGCCAGGGATAACAATGACCAGGCAGGGACAGTACAAACTAGAATGAAACTTCAGCCCCTTCCAAGGGCCAAATTCTGAGACCAAGTGGTGTAAACAAATTCCAAGAATAATCAGGACAGAGAATGGGGATGGGGTGACCGCAGAAGGGAGGAAGCTGGGTGGGAAGAGGAGAGAGAATGTTGGCCAATCACAAGGGGACTCTAAAAGATAGATGCAAATTAGGGTTCGAAGGTGGACCATGGACATTGGACCCCAGGATAAAAAATCAGACCAATCACATGGAACAAATGGGGGAGGGGGTCACACAATAGAATAAAAGCTGGTAGCCAGGCGTGGTGGCGCACGCTTGTAATCCCAGCATTCGGGAGGCTGAGACCGGAGGATCCGGGTTCGCAGCCAGCCTCAGCTCTCAGCTACCTAGTGAGGCACTCCGCAACTTAGGGAGACTCAGTTTCAAAATAAAAAATAGGGCTGGGGGTATAGCTTGGAGGTAGAATGCCCCTGAGTTCAATCCCCAGTACCAAAAAAAAAAAAAAAAAAAAAAAGAATAAAAGCTGGTCTCCAGGGAACTTCAATAGACACCCTCTTTCGGGTCCCCTCCCCTGTGTGGGGGAGCTATTCTTTCTCTCTATTCCCTATTTTTCCTTGGTTTAAAATAAAACTTCCATATTCTTACACCTGCTTGTCTATGGTGGGAGACTTCATTCATCAACTTTGTGAAATAAAGGACCTGGCAAGAAAAAAATCCGGCATTAGTGGTCTAAGATCTACTGACATTCACACATTCTCGGTCCTGCCTGGGGAGCACCACGGCATGGATGCCATGATCCGCACGAGGGCTGGTGCTTGGGGAAGTACTGTGTGGATCCCTTCTCCTTCCAGCCCACCTAGCTCCTGGCCCTGGCTGTGTGTGGAAGAGAGACTCGGAATATGTATGGGTGTGAACTGAGTCATTCACTTTGGGAATCTTAGAACAGTGCAAAAGCAACAATAACAACAATAACAACAATACTTTAACACTTCACAGTTCTCTAAATGCTTTCACATACATTATCTCATTTCATGTACCTGCTGTCATTTGAAATTGTTGCAGGGTGTAAGCATATAATTAAAATACCAATTAAGCCAGGTTCTGAAATACACCAGGCTGTGGTTGAGCATAAATTGGAAGAAAGGAGAAAGGAAGAAAGAAAGAAAGAAGAAAGAGAAGGAAGAAAGAAAGAAACCTCAATGATAACTCATCAGTCTAGGACTAATTCCCCAGGTATGACCAGAACCTGCCTCCCTTCTGCCTCTCTTCCACCCCAGTTTCACTCCAGCTGCATCACCCTGCTGAGTCCTTTAAGTCGTCTCTCACATGACTGTGGATTGTGCCTTCTATCAGGAATGCTTACCTTTTGATCTACGTGTGAAAGAAAATCCCTTAATCTTCAAAGCCCTGATCCAGATATCTCTACTTTTTTTTTTTTTTTGGTACTGGAGAATGAACCCAGGGGCATTCTACCTCCAAAATAAGTCCCCAATCCCCCTTTAAGAAAAGTTTTGTTTTGTTTTTAAATTTTGAAACAGGATCTCTCTAATTTGCTGAGGGTCTTGCTGAGTTGCTGAGACTGGCCTTGAACCTGCAATCCTCTTGTCTCAGCCTTCCAAGTACTGGTATTATAGGGATGCATCATCACACCTGGCAGCTTTTGTTCTAGTTTTCTTAGCCCCTTTCTCTTTCTCTCTCTCTCTCTCTCTCTTTTTTTTTTTTTTCTTGCAGTACTGGGGATTGAACTCAGGGGCATTCTACCTCCGAGCTATACCCCCAGCCCTATTTTTTACTCTTTATTTTGAAACAGGGTCTCACTAAGTTGCGGAGTGCCTCACTAGGTAGCTGAGGCTGGCCGCGAACCCGGATCCTCCTGTCTCAGCCTCCCTAGTACTGGGATTCCAAGCGTGTGCCACCACGCCTGGTCCTTAGCCCCTTTCTCTGTCCCCTTCATTCCTGAAGGTTTATCTGCTTCCACTTTTATTCTGTCTTATCAGACAGAGTCTCCTGAGGACAGGGATATTTTATTGTCCCCAGTGCTTGGTACCTATGGGTGTTGATGCACATCTGTTAGGCCAATGAACAGATGTGCTTAGGGCTTTTGGTGGCTGAGTGGAGTCCGTGGTGGATTGGCATCTCTTAACCTGGCAGAGTGTTGCTTTCTCCACAACAACAATTGCCTTTGTAGACAGTAGATAAGAATGTTCTCTACTCAGCCCAGCCCGGTGCCAAACAGAGCAGTTTCCTGGTGGCGGGGCCAGCAGAGACAGCCAAATCACCTTGGGCACTCCCGTTTCCGCACTGTGCCATTTTCCAGGTAAAGAGTAAATCTCACATTTTACAACTTGTTTCCTTTACTGTCTAATCATCAGACTTCTCAAAAAAAAGAAAACCCACAAAGCAAACACAAAACCCACAACAATTCATTCTCTTGGCAAACAATAAAATACCCAGGAAGGATTATGAAAGATTTGACTTCTCTGAGTGCACCTGGCAGAGTGTTGCTTTCTCCAAAACAATAATCACCTTTGTAGACAGTAGATAAGAATGTGTGTGTGTGTGTGTGTGTGTGCATGTGTGGGTGTGTACACACATGGATGACACGGACACGGTGTTGTTGAAGGGGTGTGGGTTTAAAAAGCAGGACAACTGAGGTTCAAATCCAGCTTGACTATTCAGCAACTGTATGAGCTAGGGCATCTGTAAATGGAGCTAACGAGACCTACCTAGGAGGCTGTGTGAGGATCCAAGGAACCCAGATGTCAGCATAGTTCCTGGCTCTCAGAATGGCTCTCCCCACAGGGCAGATTGGAGCAATAGGGTGCCCTGCAGTTCTTGGAAAGCTTTCCATCCAGCGGTAGCATATGGGTACACACCATCCCATTTTTTGGCATTTAACAGTCCTGCTTTTTGTAATTTATCATTATTGTTTCTACATAGAGACCAGGAGCACCTTGAGGATGGAACCATATCTAATACTTGTCTGTAGCTTGCTGAGAAGCTCACTGGGTGAATTAACCACTTGGGTTCTGGCACTATTATAGGGTGATAATCTCTCGTGGAAATTAATGTTGTAGGATGGTGATTTCTTCCTCAATTCCTGCTTCACAAGAGAAAGATTTCAAATGGAAAGCACAAATAGGGGAGCATAGAAGTTTATTTGTGGAGGTGGGGGTATGGTTTAGAGAAAGTCATAAATAAGGGGTGACGTTGGAGAAAGAACCTGGGACAGTCTATTCCATGGAATCGGTGATGGCATGGAGTAAAAGGGCTACATTCCACAGAGAGGGCCAGGAATGGGTCCCTTCCCAGAGTGGAAGGTGGCAGCAAGCGCATGGAGGTGCACGCTTGTAATCCCAGCATTTGGGAGGCTGAGACCGGAGGATCCGGGTTCGCAGCCAGCCTCAGCTACCTAGTGAGGCACTCCACAAACTAGTGAGACCCTGTTTCAAAATAAAGAATAAAAAATAGGGCTGGGGGTATAGCTCGGAAGTAGACTGTCCCTGAATTCAATCCCCAGTACCAAAAAAAAAAAAAAAAAAAGTGGCGGCAAGTCATCCACGAGGCAAGCATTATTCAGTCTGGAAGTCTTTCCCCCTCATGCATATGCATTTGGGGAGGTAGCTGTCTCTTTCTGGGCCACAGTTTAGTGCGTCTGCGCTGTTCTCACCATGTTGAGTCCTTTCCCGGGGGTACCTAAGTGAAACCGTGCAGGGGGCGATGCACGAAGTGAGTTTAGCCTCTGAAATCCCTGCGGTTCTGTAACCACAGCTAGGCATCAAGTGCCTCGTTTCCACTCACGAGGGCTTGCTTAACTTCCTTTCTGTTCATCCCAATCTTGCCCTGACCTGCTTGTTTGTCTCTAGAAGCCTAACAGCGCTATCGAGGTGATCATGGGGACATTCTGACCCTCCCCGGGCTTCTCTGCTCTGCTTCTGGTTCCTATCGCCAGTCCTGGAGAGGCTACTAACACCAAAAGATGATTTCAGAAGTGGCCCTTCAGCCCTTCCTCCTGGTCAAATGTCTGAGTGTGGGGCTACAATGGGACAGAAGGAACATGAGCGTCCCAATCCCAGCTCCACCACCAGCAGACAGAGGAATTGACCATCCTCCCTGACCTCAGGTTCCCAGCTCATAAAGATGGGGGTGATAACACTATCCTCACAGGACAGCTTCTAGGATGAAACAAGACGGAACCGTCCAGCATGGGGCCTGGGACACATCCCAGCACTATGCAGTTTTTCTTGCAAATATCATTTAGCTCTACATCTACACCTGCTGTGATCAGAAGACACCCTCAATGATCACCCTGACACATACAGTATCAGTAGACCCAGTATCAGTGGCCAAGTACCGCAGGCTGTCCCAGGCCCTGGATGGAGCGTGTTGGGGACCCAGCCGCTGCCTCATTTGCCCAGCATCTCTCAGCTGGACCCACTGGGTTCTCTTTATGGTTCGTCCTTCTGTAGCCACTCCTGATTGAGACAGGACAGGCTCCCTAGTGTCTCCCTGGCCACCCAGTGGGGCAGCCCGCCGCTGGCACCTGGTAGATAAGTCTGTACTTCTGGGCTTCCCGGTTGTGTTGGCTTAGTCCCCAAGACCGTGCTTGTGCTTTGATTCCTACCGTGTGTTCATTGCATCTGTCTGGATCAGTGGGGAAGACAGAAGCCATGTTAGGAGTGGCAAACAGAGGGACATTAACTCCAGCAATTGGATATTTAGAGTCGGAAGCCTGGGCATGGCAAAAGAGAGATTGTGAAGCGACACAGAGGAGGCCGTTGCCACAGTTGGAGCTAGGGGGGCAAAAGGAGGAAGGGGTGTTACCAGAATCTGGGGCACAGAGGAGAGTTGCAGGCTCAGAAGCAGACGCCATGGAGAGGTGCTGCTGCAACTGGAGTGGGGATGATGGGAATAACACGGCCACTTTAGAGATCACCAGAGGAAGAAGGGAAGAGAGGGAACGCGAGAAGGAAAGGAAGAACAGTGGCTTCTCCTTTTCTCTGGCCTTCTACGTTTATTGGGAGAGCTTGTGGGAGGTCTGCTGGCACATGAGCCCGAGTATTACAGAGCAGTGAAGAGAGGGCGGGCTGGAGCTGGGAGAAGATCGGTGACTAAGCCCAGTCAGGCAGCAACATGTATTTATCAAATCCCTTCTAAATGCCAGGTGCTGGGGAGTGGGAGGTGAACAAAACAGAAAGTAGTCAACATTTTAGATGGGGAGACAGCAACAAACATAGAAGAAAGTAAACTATATAGTATCTCAGATGGCAGAAAGAGTTACGGAGGAAAAAGAAACAGAGAAAGGGGCAGGTGGGGTGATCAGAAAGGTTTCACTAAGAAAGAATGTTGAAGCAGAGATCTGAAAGAAGCTAAGCTACAGGGGAGGACCATTATGGGCAGAGGTAGAGCAAGTGCAAAAGGCCCTGAGGCCATGGTCAGGGGACAATAAAGAGGCCTGAGCAGAATGTGCAAGAGAAGAAGTAAAAGGAGACCAGACTGGGAGTTCACACAGCTGCCAAGTGCAGTCTGGGCTCCAGAAAAAAAAAAAGATGGGGATCCCTTAGAAACTAAAACATTGCACACAGACTTTTGTGAGGCCCTTGGCCCCCTCCTGATGGCTGTCTTGGGTTCTGTGTACCGCACTGGCCTCCTCTTCCTCCTCTTTGGTTCTGCAAGGGGTAAAGAGGGTGGGGCTGGCGGGCAGGGCCTGCAGGGCCTGAGAGACCATCGCAATGACTTTAGCTTTTCTGCTAAGTGAGATGGAATGCCGTTCTCAATTTCTGCCCTGCTCAATTCTCCCTTCTTCCTCCCCACCTCAAGTCAGGAGAAGGAGTCTATCTTGACTCCCAACTCAATAAGGGGGATTCTCCTCAACCTGACTCCAGCACACACCCATTCTCTATTAGGCTGTAGGCTTCCTGAAAACAGGACCCCTGACTATTTTATGTTATGTCTTTGTCTGACCAGCATGTGGCACCAGGAGGGGCTAGTAAATACCCAGTGAATGAACAGCAGTCAAGCAGATCCTCATGCCACTCATTAGTCACTAGCTTTGTGACAGTTGACTCAGTGGACTCCATCAAAGTGGATGCCAATTGGGTGTGCAAAATCAGTCCAACGAGCTAGATGGAGTCAGCTAACTAATGGAGCCATTGCTTAGTTGAATTTTTAAACCACCAGCATGAAATGGAATAGTCTCATCTCCATGAAAACTTTGGGGCCAAGGTGTTACTACACAGATGTGTCCACCCCACTGCTTTCTGGTAATGATGGAGAGTCCCCCCCCTTTTATTAGTGATGAAAGGTTTGTTGGAGATAATTGTATTTTTTGCAGCACAGTTAATGAACTAGCTAAGCATCAATAGATGGAATCATAAAACCATTAAACACCAAGAGCAATAATGGGAAACTGTGTCTGGTGGTAATGAAATTAAGCATCTTTATGAGGTCACTTTATTCCTTTTCTCCTCAGCTCTCTTGCCCTCCTGAGTACATGGTGGCTGCCGCTCCTAATTGCTGTTTCACTAAAACGCAAAACGCTATCCATTCTGTGTTTTAATTCAATGTGTTTCTAGGACCTTCAGGATCATTAAGCCGTCCACCAAGAGAGTGCAATAGAAATGGCGGCTACGGAAGCTTCTAGAAGTGTCCCAGTGGTGTAAGAGATTGAGGACAGTAGAGAATGTTGAGAAGGAATAAAAAAAAGATCATCTGGACTTAGCATTGAGCTTCACGGCCAGTACAGAGCTCAAGGTTGAACCTAAGGTGGCCTTTGGTATGGCCTCTGCAGCCAGGGCACGGTCACACACAAAGGAACTGAGTGTCCATACCCTGTAGTTTGGAAGCACATTCATACACATCATCTCCCTAGGGTCTGTGACAATCCAATATGGTACCTGTTTATTCTCACTTTTTGGACAAGGAAAGTGAGGCTCATGACTGACTCTGGAACCACTGATAATTAACAGCTGGAGCTGGTCTTCTGCCACCTATGTCTGATGCCTGGTCTGCTTCCCCCTTTACCGGGGTGTTGAGCTAAAACAGCTGCCAGCGAATTAAACCTTGCCCAATAGGACTAAATCAATAATTCAAGAAGTATGCACTGAGGATCTACTACATGCTATGGATATGGTCAGTGAAGCTGACTCCTTCCCTCTCCACGGAGAACTTGGATGTAGCTGGGGAGAGTTAAATAAGCAACAACATGCAGCAGGTTAGGTAATGAGATGGAGAAAGCGCCATGCTGAGGAAGCTGATGGCAAGAGCCCAGATCTGATCTATGGGGCAGAGAAGCCTTCCTGCAGGAAGCGAGGTTAACCCTAGGCCCTAAGTGTGGAAGTTAAGTAGATGATGGAGGGGAGGATTGCAGAAGCCAGGCCGCCATGTGCAAACATGTGGCTGAAAGGTGTCACCGGGTGGTGCCTGAAGGACTGTTTACTTAGGAGGTAGCATCGATGGGTAGGACCAAGAAACATTCAGGAATGGGGCTGAACCAAAAATGCCCCTCTGGTTCCTGCCATGGCCATCCGGGATTGGTAGTGCCATTTACTGAGATTGGGAGCATTACGGGAAGAGCCCAAGGGGGAGGCAGGATGGGGTAAGATAATGAATGATTACTGGGCAGGTCCCTTGCTTATTAAAGAGAGTCCTCAATAGGCAGGTAAGCTGGCCAGGCCCTGTGGTATCTCAAGCCACTGAGACAGACATGGTTTTAATTCTTTTACTAAATTTGTTTCTACCCTGTTGAGGAATCGCCATGATAGAATGTAGCCTTAAAGTAATCATTACCAGCTGGAATGATAAGGCTAAACACGGTGCCATTTAATAGGGGCAAATATAAATGACACCTCTTTAGTTTGCAGAATCGGTTGTTCATGTAAAGGGTGAAAAACCTGACTTAACAGCAGCTCATGTCACAGAACCTAATAGAGTCAGTTGACTGTGAATTCTGTACAAGGCAGCGGTGTGACACAGCTGCCCCTTCTCCTGCCTCCAGCGCCCCCTTGATGTATGAGGTATTGCAGAGGCATGCATGATGGCGTTATCTGACCAGAACAGAGAAGAACCTAGAAGAGAGGAGCAGCAGCCAAGAAGCAGAGAGGCTGGCTCAGAGATGTCTGGGTAGGGCACATGTGTGGTGCCTCCGCCTGAGGTCCAGGGGCTCCTTGGGGCGTGGTCTGTGTCCCAACAAAGTACATGGGAAAACCAGAGGCGAGGGGTGTACTTCTCAACCAACCAAGGGCCTCAAAGAAAGGGACTTGTTTGGGCTGAGAGTAGAAGAAGGTGATAAGGAAACAATAAAGAGTCCAGCAATCCAGAAAAGCCGACTGTTGTTGTTTCAGTTATGCGTTTGAGCTCTGGTTATGTGTGTGGGAAGTGCTATCAAACAACAGCTGTGGTATAAACAGTGACAGGTGACATCCAGAGGCTGCTGAGAGGTGACCAGGGAATATCTCCAAGGAGAGCTGGAGTCTGAACAGGGCCTTGGCAGAAGGGGACTGGGGAAAGTGCCACTGGTCAGGAATGAGCTGGGGAAATAAGATCGACTGATTGAAGATTTCTGATATAAGGTGGATAGGTAGGAGCAAGACCAGAACCAGGTATGATCATTGGGCCTAGAACTGGAGCTAAGATGGTAGATGCTGCCCAGGTGAGTTCTTACCTGTGGAATGCACACTTCATGGAAGAATCTCCTTACGCTGAATGGAAGTGTCATGGGAGGAGGGTAGATTCCACGAAGGGTCAGAAGGAGTTCCTAGTGGAGGAGAGAAGGGAATACAACTCAGCTTATGTGATGGAAAAGAATTCCAGTATGTGTCAGTCAGAGACATAGAGATTTATTTAGTAAAGTAAGAAACACACATTCAAGGGAGGATGTGGGCCATCTCCAGAGAGGTGCCTTTGGGGCTTCATGGCTCTTCTTCATAAGACACTTTCATACGAGTGGGTAGGAGGAGGTAGATGAGGACGACATCAGTCAGTAGTCACAACATGATTCAGGGTGTTCTGGTCATCTGCAGGGTCCTGATGGGGCCTTCAAAATCTTCTCCATAGGCTTATCTTTTGCTTACATTAGTCTGGGACAGCTGACAGTGCCCAAGGAGACTGCTCTTTTGTGTGACTTCTGTCCTCTGACAACTGATATCTCTCCTGCTTAACTCTTTCAAGATTGGATAATTAAGAGTTTAAGGTATTTTGTGAGTTTCTAGTATGGTCCACAGTCCATACTGGACTGTGTAAACTCTGTGGACTGAGTTGTCTGATCATTAGTTACCCATTTGAGGATAGTCAACAGTGCTTAGAGTAGTTTCTAGAGACTTATAAATTCCCCAGAAACTTAGGACTAACAGACTTGGCTGAGGGGTAAGGGTACTGGGGAATTTTGCTACAGGCTTCCGTATTGAAGTTGTATTTTCCTTTATGTTTCCTTTCTACCTGTTTCTTTTTCTTGATACTGGGAATTTAACCCAGGGGCATTTTACCTCCAAGCTACACCCCTAGTCCTTTTTATGCTTTTGTTTTGAAACAGGGTCTCACTAGGTTGTTGAGGCTGTCCTCGAACCTGTGATCCTCCTATCTCAACCTTCTGAGTACTGGGATTATAGTCATTTGCCATCATGCCTGCCTACCTATTCTTTTATTTTGTCTATACTTTTGCAGAATAAGGACCCTGAATCTAGGGCTTTCCTACTGATCAAGTTCTCTCTTTGTAACGTGTGCCCTGTGTGGTTGTCTACTGGTCAGTAGTAAGAAGGAGAACTCGGGAGAGCCATTGAAGAAGAAACCCCAGTGTCTTCTGATTGGAAGTCAAGCTAAGTGGGATGAGATGAGAAAGGTCTAAGTTGTAGAGTTACCTTCCTTTCTCCATTTATTTCTCCCTTTTTTCCCTTGCAATAGTAAGACTGTTCCCCATCCCCTAAAAATCAATGCTTTGGAAAAATCCTCAATGCAACAGTGTTGGAAAGGGAACTAATATGCTTTATCCTCAGGAATGAATTAATGCTGCTATAAAAAGGGATTTGGGGAAATGGCTCTCTCTCTTGTCCTTCCACCTTCTGCAACATGTGAGGTACCATCATGAAAGAGGAGAATAGCATCATCAGATACCAAACCTGCCCGCACCTTGACCTTAGCCTTCCCAGATCCTCAACTGTGAACTAACAACTTCCTGTTTATAAATTACCTACACTGTGGTATTCTGTTATAGCAGCACTAAACAGACCAAGACCTTCCCTGTTCCTCTCCCTTCCCCCAATCCTGAGCAATAGCTGCATGCCAGGCACTCTGCAGAGGGGTGGAGGCGCACGGAGGATTAAAATACAGTCCTGCTCCCTAGGAGTTTGTAGTCAAGGCACGTGAGTAAGTGGCATGGTTCTTGGATTTTAAGATGCACTCTCAATATAATAACAGCTTTTCAGAGGAGAAAAAAAAATCAGAAACACTACCACACTCAATGTACACATTATTTTCAAAACTTCCTGATTTCAGAAATGTTCAAATGTGAAAATGAAGCGTGTTTTAAAACTTCACAATAGGAACAGAGCAATCATTATCACAATAGGGTGGGTATGTGGATCCATCACAACACAAAAATGTGGAAAAAGAATGTGTCTTGGAAGTGGTAGTTAGAGCAGTGTGATCACAACACAGGTGGGGGCCAGGAGCCACTGCAACTCACTGGAGGAAGCTCTTACCATTACCTGGGGACAAAAGAAAAGGCTCCTTGAAGGAGCTGGTGTTGGAAGGCTGCCTTCTAGGCTGGCAATGATGGACAAGGGTGGGTAGAGAGGCAGAGAAAGCGCTCCAGGTAGAGGAAGGCTGGAAGGAGACAAAGGAGGGTGTGAAGCATTCTGGGAGTGCTTGTTGGTCATCACCATGTTGTTGTTATCCGCAGAGGAGCAGAGGGGAAGCCATAGTCTGAAGGAGCTTGGACGGAACCTCATCACAAAATACAACAGGAAAGGAGATAGGAGCGCTGCAGCGCAATAGAACGAGGCATCTTTGCTAAACTTTCCCGTTTCTCGGCATGCTTTTGTTTTCTATTTACATAAGTCATAAACCAATTGCCTAATGCAGAAGTGATGTGTTCTTAAATAGTAAGAAAATGCAACAGATTTCAATCAATAGACTTAGAAAATTTTCATTAAATCTGCTCACTTATTTCCTTAAACCTTTTCTCTAGGAGAAGTACGCCCTTTACAAGTGATTGATTGTGTTGTCCCCATTTGGCATGCATACTCCTTTATGTTTTTTTTTCTCTCTCCCTCTCTCTTTCTTCTTTCCAGTTGTTGTCAAGCAGCTGCTCTTGGCTGAAATATCAGGCAGGCATCGAGGAATATCTTCTTTGTTCAGATGCATGCACACGTGCAGCTGTTTCTGAATTGCATCTTGCAAAATAAACATTGAGTATCAGCTGGGCGTGGTGGTGCACGCTTGTAATCCCAGCATTTGGGAGGCTGAGACTGGAAGATTTGGGTTCGAGGTCAGCCTCAGCTACCTAGTGAGGCACTCTGCAACTTAGTGAGACCCTGTTTCAAAATAAAGAATAAAAAATAGGGCTGGGGGTGTAGCTCAGAGGTAGAATGCCCCTGAGTTCAATCCCCAGTACCGAAAACAAACAAACAAACAAACAAACAAACAAACAAATAAAAATATTGAGTACCAGCACGGTGAGGATGCCATTAGCAGGAAATTTATCAGCCTGGGTTCCAGGACGGGGAGAAAGCCACCAGGGCTTTGAAGGAAAGCCCCCAAACCAATCTGGAGTGTTTTGCCCAGGAAAGCTGGTGAATAACACTGGATTAGTTAGAACAATCTCCTGGGTTGTGCCTCTGTGCTCCTCAGGGAATGGCTGTTCCCACAAGGCCCAAAAGCCCTTTCCTGGTCCTTTCTGCATTTACTAATAGAGCAACTCACCATGGGCCCAGAGGAGAGAGCTGCCTGGTTGTCGCTCCTGCTGCTGCTTCATACTTCGGAGTGTTGTGTGTGTGTGGGGGGGGCGGGCCCCGGGAGCTGTCAGGTCACTGAAAACCAGGATGGGTGCTGGATGTGATGGAAATAGCACTCAGAGGAAGCCACCTGTTGAACTTTTCCTGCTAGCTCTGCCAAGGAGCATCCTGAGCATGTCTCCTTATCCGTTAAATTAGACTGCTTACTCATTGATCTCTAAGGCTCTGCTGCAGCCCTAATATAACAAGTCAAATGAAAATAAACATGCCATTGCTCAATGTTTATACCGTGTGCCAGGCGCTCTGCCACTATTATCATGTGTAATAATGATGATGATAATATATTACTTAATCCTTATGGCAACTCTGTGTGGTTCATGCTCTTATTATCCCATTGAATAGACGAGGAGCTGAGATAGTCAGTTATGTGCCTGCCGCAGGACTCGCAGCTGGCAAGTGCAGAACTGGAAGGAGTCTTCTTCTCTGATTCTGAGCCCATAGCGCAGGCTGCCATAACAAAATACCATAGACTGGTGGTTTAGTCAATAGACATATATAGAACAGATGTCTTCTTTCTCTCTTTTTTACCCTCCCTTCCTTCCTTCCTTCCTTCCTTCCTTCCTTCCTTCCTTCCTTCCTTCCTCCCTCCCTTCCTTTCTCCTTTCCTCCCTTCCTCTCTTTATCTCTTTCTTTCTCTCTCTCTTCCTCCCTTCTCCTTCCCTCTCTCTTCCTCTTTCTCTCTTCCTTTCTTTCATACTGGGAATTGAACGCAGGGACATTCCACCTCTGAACTACACCTCAGCACTGTTTATTTTGATACAGGGTCTTGCTAAATTGCTGAGGGTCTCACTAAGTTACTGAGTCTGGCCTTGAAATTGCCGTCCTCCTGTCTCAGCTTCCAAAGTACTGGGACTATAGGTGTGTGCCACCACACCCAGCTCTGGGTTCTGTTTATGAAGCTAGATACTCCTTGGTGACAAGCTCCTCTAGAGGTATGCCTGTGACCACTTGTGAAGATCCATCTGTTCATTCCACAAGTAGTTTTTGAACACCCACAGTGTATTAGGGCTGAGAAGCCAATGGTGAACTGAAAGACTGTTGAATCCTTGGAAATACTGCACAGAGTGCTATGACAGCATGTACTGGGCCAATCTAGTCCTGGTGGAGGACGTGGTCACGAGAGGTTTCTCTGCAGAAGTGACTGCTGAGCTGGGCTCTGGAGGGGAAGGCCTGGGAAAGGGCTGGCATGGCTAGAGCTGAGAGCAGTACGGAGGGTCAGGATCTACCAGGCTTTTTAGGGAACGTAAATGTTTTGCATTTTATTCTAAGTGCAGTCGAAAACTATTGCAAAGTTTTAAACCAGAATGGCGATGTGAACTGATGTTTATTAAAACAAAAGCATTCTGGCTGCTGTTTGGAAGAGGTTCTCGTGGGAATCAGCGAGCTGATGCCTTAGGCCAAATGAGAACTGACAATTAGCTGCTGGAGTTGGCAGCAGGGATGGAAAGAACAGGAAGGAGCAGTGAGATATTTAGGAGGTAAAATAAGCAAGTCACGAGGGGATGGGTAAGGCCATAGGAGAGATCATCTACATGAGCCATATGGATCATAACATTAAGCAACCTGATGCAGGAACTTGTTTTTTGTTTGTTTGTTTGTTTTATTTTCCTTCAGTATGAAGGATCGAACCTAGGGGCATTCTACCTCCAAGCTATCCCCCCAGCCCTATTTTTTATTCTTTATTTTGAAACAGAGTCTCACTAAGTTGCAGAGGACCTCACTAAGTAGCTGAGGCTGGCCGTGAACCTGCGCTCCTCCTATCTCAGCTTCCCAAGTACTGGGATTACAAGCATGTGCCACCATGCCCAGCTGCAATGCCCCTTCTTAATGCTTCCCAAGGTGCTTAGCTGCATCAGGTAGGATGACTTCACCTGCACATTGAAGGTACATACATACAATGGAATACTATATATCCATAAAGAAGTGAGAAATTCTGTCAGTTGTGATAACATAGATGGGCCTGGAAGACAGTGTGTTCAGTAAAACAAACCAGGCATAAAAATACAAATACCACATGATCTTACTCCATATGTGGAATCTGTAGCAGTTGATCTCATACAAATTGAGAGTAGAATAGTGGCTAGTAGAGGCTGGAGAGGATAAAGAGGAGGGAGATGGAGAAGGGTTAGTCAGTGGATACAATGTAACAGATAGGAGGAATAGCTTCTGGTTTTCTATGGCACAGCAGGGTGAATATAGTTAATGATAATGTGCTAGAAGAGAGGATTTCCAAAGTTCTCACCCCAACAAAATGACAACTTTTTGAGGTGTTGGATATGCTAAATATCCCAATTTGATCATGTTAGGCAATGCATACATGAATTGACACATCACATTGTACTTACTGTACAATTATTGTGTCAATAAAAAGCAGTTGCCGTAAATAATTAGTCATCATCTTAAACAGCAAGAAGTCCAGTGGTGGCCCAGCTCCTGGGTGGTAGGATCCTCTGTGATATCCCCAAGGCCCCTGCATCCCCCTCCCCTTCACTCTGCTGACTTCATCCTGGGGTCAGCTTCCCTTGTGGTGGCAGGACGGACGACCTCGGCACTTCCAGACATCAGACACCCAGTCACAGCCCCAGCTTGTCCAGGTCCAGCTGGGCACACTGAGCCCTCCCTCAGCACAGGAACCTCTGTCAACGGTGGGACAACTATGATGGCTCAGGCTGCTGAGGGAGCAACCTCCCCCGAGATGCAGATCCGAGAACTAACCCAGCGTCCTGGTGGGAGACTAGGAATGGGAATGCTCTTGGTTTGTCCTGGTGTCCAGGACCAAAGAGTCTCAGATTTTTTTTTATCTCTTAGACTAATATATGCAATAAAAAGAATGGTGCGAGAACTGACATTTACCGATTCCTCATTATCATTCAGTAAAGACATTAAAAAAACTTACCATCTACTACCCACCATTTCACATAAAGGACATTTTAAAAGCAAAGAAGAAAATCTCTTATTCTTTCTCATTTCTCTTACCTGAAATTTGGGAACCACTTCTGTGGACCTCTATGAACCAAATAAAACAGAGATTCTTATGCTGGGCATGGTAGTGTACATCTGTAATCCCAGTACTTGGGAGGCTGAGACAGGAGGATCACAGGTTTGAGGCCAGTCTCAGCAACTTAGTAAGATCCTCAGCAACTCAATGAAACCCTGCTTCAAAAATTAAAAAATAAAAAGGGCTAGAGTGTAGCTTTCAGGTAGAATGCCCTTAGTTTCAATCTCTAGTACAAAACAAAAACAAACAAACAAAAAACACTAACCAACCAGCAAAAACTGAGAGACTCTTAACTGGTGTACATGGACTGTTCCCCAAGGGGCTTATGGGTTAGGAGTCAGAGGGTCCATGAACTTGGATGGGGAAAATATTATAGCTTTATTTTTCCTGTCCTCTATGTGAAATGTAGCATTTCTTTCAATTACACATGTGGCAATGAACCAGCAGTATTAGCCGGACCTGTGATTTTGTCATCAATAGAAATTACAAATATTTTCATATCACATTACAGTTGTTGTAGGAATCCGGAATGTCATTTACACCCACCGCTACTTGGAAATTGCAGCAGCTCTGAGACCCACTGCCAGCCTGTGAGCCCAGTCTTCCTCACACACTCTCCGGCATGCATCGCTGGCTGCTCACTGGCTCAGGAGGCCGTGACCTCTCCTGTTCTCATTAGCCAGAGGGACCCAGGCCTTCAACATCCTTCACTGAAACTGTGGATCAACGTGCAGAAAGAATTGCATCATTTTCATAGTTTCTAAAATTTTGCAAATCCGGATCATTCTAACATGAACTGTTAACTCAGTGGGCAGGGCGGCCTTGAGTGCATAGACCAACCCGGATGTGTCTGATTGTCAAGCTAGCTGTCGGGTGTGATGTTTAAAGCAGCTTCTTGTGATGGTTGGCAAATTGCACAGTGATGAGGGGTGTGCCCAGTGTGGCAGGCTCTGTGTGGAGCGCCAGTTTTTGATCTGTTTTTCCCCCTTTCCCTCTTTATTTGTACAATGACTGTGTTATGAAGTATATATTCCTACACTCACAGAGTGCCATGCAAGCATTGTTCCTGCACTGTTCTTCTGCAAAAATACCACATTAAAAAAATACCTTTGTGAGAACCACTGACAGTATCAGAAATGAGAACCAAGAGCTGGGTGTGGTTGTACATGCCTGTAATCCCAGTACTTGGGAGGCTGAGACAGGTGGATCACAGGTTTGAGGCCAGCCTCAGCAACTTAGAGAGACTCTGTTTCAAAATAAAAAATGAGAAAGGCTGGGGGTGTAGTTTAGAGGCTGAGTGTCCCTGGGTTCAACCCCCAGTACCAAAAATATTAAATCAAATTAAATTAAACAAATAGAAATGGGAACATGATTTCTAGAAAGCCATGGAAGTCACTTGCAGCCACAGGTAAATTCCAGAAAGGACAGGATCCCTTAGCAGCTGCTATACTCCTCCATCTGTACAAAGGTAAAGATAATAACAGTGCCCAAACTTTGGCTGATCGTAAAGTGTGCCTTATTTTACTTGCTTGTCATAGAATTTAATGAATATTATGTACTTTACTTAACATACAAATTATTTTCTCCTGTGCAGATTTGTCAAACAAAGGAAACAACAAACAAAATATTAGGTTTCAAAGAATGTCAGTGGAATAAAATATTTTGTCTTAGCTTTATTTATTATTTACTTTTTACAATCCCAATTTATCTGGCAGCTGCAAAGAAAAGGAAGGTCCAACAAAAGCTGTGTATCTGGTCTAATTTACATTAATGAACTAATGGGACAAAGAAGTCACAATGACTTTATTCTTCTTTCATGAAAAATTCTAAAGAATGGAATTTTTAAGGCAAGGAGACCAAAAGGACACATGTGTTAATCTAGGAAACACTTCCTAAGTAAAGGAGGAGGTGTGTGTGTGTGTGTGTGTGTGTGTGTGTGTGTGTGCATGTAGAGAGTTCAAGTTGGAAAAGCTAAGGTATTTCCAACATTGGACTTCCTTCCTTCCTTCCCTCCTTCCTTCCTTCCTCCCTCCCTCCCTTCTCCTTTTTTCCTTTCTTTCTTGTTGGGGGGTGCTGGGGATTGAACTCAGGGGAGGTCTACCTCTGAGCTACACCCCCTGCCCTTTTTATTTCTTATTTTGAAACAGACTCTCCCTAAGTTGCTGAGGCTGACCTCGAACCGGGGATCCTCCTGTCTCAACCTCTCAAGTCCTGGGATTACAGATGTGTGCCACTATGTAGGGCTAGGACTTGCAATTTTGTTAAAACCTTTCCTGGAGGGTTGGAGCTTTTTACCAGATGTTAAACAAAAGGAGCCTCACACTGCTGGAGAAACCTCACCTAAAGCCACACAGACTGGGAATGTGGAGGGGATTTGAGAGCCAGAACAGGGGTAAAAACTGGAAGTAGCTCCCTAGTCAAACGACATTCTGCCATGAAGAATCGTTGGCATGTATTGAAGCGTGTTGCTATTCTTGGATGAGTGTCCCCGAAAGGCCCATATGTTACAGGCTTGGTTGCCAGTCTGTGGTGCCCTTGAGAGGTGGTGGGACCCCTGGGGAATGGGGCTCAGTGGGGGGAAGTTAGGTCACTGGGCATGTGCCCTCGGGACCTCCGTCTCTTCCTCCTTCCCTCTTTTTGCTTCCTGGCTGCCATGAGCTGAGCAGCTCCCTCAGCCACGTGTGCCTGTCTGGGTGCACTGCCTTGTCACAGGCCCAAAAGCAAGGGGGCTAATCAGTCATGAAGTGAAACCTCCAAGACCGGGAGCCAAACAGCTTCGAGCCCCTGACACACCCTCCAGTAAGCTGATTATTTCAGATGTTTGGTACAGAAATGGAAACTGACTCACGTGTGTGTTCTGGAGGAATCAGCAGCTTCACTGTCCCCTCAGCGGGTCACTACAGATGCCTTTCCATGCAGCTCGTTGTATTCATAATGTGCCTGTTGATGTCCACAAAGATGAACTATTTAAAAAAAAAATTGGGGGAGGGAATACCAGAGATTGAATCCAGGGACATTCTACTTCTGAGCTACATCCCCGGCTTCCCTCCCACCCCTTTAAAATTTTCAAAGGGGGTCTTGCTGAGTTGCTGAGGCTCTTATTAAGTTGCCAGGGCTGGTTTCCAACCTGTGATCTTCCAGTCTCATCCTCCCAAGTATTGGGATTACAGGCATGCATCGCTATGTCTGGTTTAACAAAGAAGAATTCCTGTTTTGTGAATGCCTTTGGAAAGAAAGACTGCTGATGTTTTGAAAATGTGTGTGTGTGTGTGTGTGTGTGTGTGTGTGTGTGTGTGTGTGTGTATTTTGGGGCCAAACAACCTGACAAGACCCTAAGCTTCATATCCTCGCACAGATGGAGCTCCTGAGATGCTTGGCTGTGCATCTGACTTTGCACAATCAAGAGAACAAGTGGCTCCTCTCCTTATTTTCACTTGCTGCATTCAACACAGACGTAGCGTGGCTCTCCTAGAAACCTCAAGAGAAGTTTTGTCCAAAGTCATCAACTTTATCAAAAGTTGGCCTCTGTCTGAATCACAGCATTAAAAAAAAATGTTTTTTCTTTGTGGTACTAGGGATTGCACCCAGGGGCAGTCTATCTCTGAGCTACACACCCAGGTCTTTTTATTTTTATTTTGAAACAGGGTCTTGCTAAGTTGCTGAGGGTCTCTAAGTTGCTGGCCTGGATTCTGCCATCCTCCTGTCTTAGCCTCCCAAGTCCTAGGATTACAGGCATGTGCCTAGCTGTTTGAAAAGGTTTTGTCAAGAAGCAATAGCAGAAAATGAAGTGCTTTTCCTCCACAGAGAAGCTCACTGACTTTCAAGAGGAAGTTTAATTTTTTTCCCTAAAAGAAGAAAACCCACTCTTGGAACACTTTGGAAGACAGGGTTTTGTCTATTGTTAGCTTCCTTGCAGATCAATTTAATCATCAGAATGAGACAAGTCTTTCAATTTGAGGCTCCGATTTCACTATGAAGGATGCTCCTGAGAACAGCGCCACTCTCTTGGCTAAGCTGCTGCTATGAAAGGGGGGTTGAAGCTGAAGACTTTGAAAACTTGCAAATACTGGAAGAAGAGTTCCACCTCCATGGAGTCAAGGTATAGCACTCTGTCAATTTATTTAAAAAGTAAAGTCTACAAACACCTGGAGACACTTTAAAACTCTTTCAGAAGTGATTTGTATCTTGGTATCAAAGCCAAGCCCTAGAGTGGCAATCTTTTCCTTGCAGATATAAACTGTCTCAAAGGTGTTGACCTAGACAATGATGGATGAATTGATCTTCAGACAAAAGTACTGTAACTAGAGCTTAACTACAAAGTCTTGAAGGGTTGGGGCTCCCTGAGAGAACTCACTTTTTTTTTCTTTGTAAAGAGTGTGGAAGCCTTAATTTCATTTTCAAAAGTATATCTTTGAAGATTGGATTTTTAGCATTGTTATCACACACATACAAATCAAAATTGGTTAGATGTATGAAATGACAAATGTATTGTCTCATCAAAGATGTTCTGCCATTTCAGGTTCTGATTCAAGCTGGACTGTTACAGCCTTTATAGCTTTTAAAATTTTAACTTTAACTTGCCTGTACTTCAAATATAATATCTTATTTTAAAAAATGTAGTGGAATGAAGCAAATCAATCCCTATATAATACATATCTTTAAAAATACTATTTTGACCAAGTCGGGTTCATCCCGGGGATGCAAGGCTGGTTCAATATATGAAAAACAATCCATGTAATTCACCACATAAACAGAACCAAAGACAAAAATCACATGATCATTTCAGTGGACACTGAAAAGAATTTGGTAAAATCCAACACTCATTCACATTAAAAGCACTTCAGAGAATCAGAATAGAAGGAACATACCTCAACATCATAAAGGTAATCTACAATAGGCCCACAGTCAACATCATATTAAATGGGGAAAAACTGCAAGAGTTCCCACTAAAAACAGGAACAAGACAAGGATGTCCATTACCACTACTTATGTTCGATATAGTACTTGAGACTCTAGCCAGAGCAATAAGGCAAGAGAAGGAAATCAAAGCTGTAAAAATAGGAAAAGAAGAACTAAATCTATCCCTTTTTGTAGATGACATGATACTGTACTTAGAAGACCCTGTAAATTCACCCCCCAAAATTATAGAATTGATCAATAAATTCAGCAAAGTGTCTGGATACAAAATCAGTCTTAAAATATCACAAGCTTTCCTGTATGCCAATCATAAATCCACTGAAAAAGAAATCCAGAAAACAATTCCACTCACAATAGCACCCTGAAAAATAAAATACTTAGGAATAAACCTAACCAAGGAGGTAAAAGACCTTTATAAGGAAAACTATAAAAAGTGGAAAAAAGAAATCAAAGAAGACTTTAGAAAAAGATCTTCTATGCTCTTGGATAGGCAGACTAAATACCATCAAAATGGCCATTCTCCCAAAAGTGATCTACACATTCAGTGTGATACCCATTAAATTACCAAGGTCACTCCTCACGGATATAGAAAAATCAATCCTTACATTCATTTGGAACAACAAAAAGCCCAGGATAGCCAAAGTAGTTCTTAGCAACAAGAACCATGCAGGAGGTATCACAGTACCTGACTTTAAACTCTACTACAAAGCCACAGTAATAAAATCAGCATGGTTTTGGCACAAAAACAGACACATAAACCAATGGAGCAGAATAGAAGATTCAGAAAGAAATCCACACACTTACAGTCAATTGATTTTTGACAAAGGAGCCAAAAACATACACTAGAGAAAAGATAGCCTCTTCAACAAATGGTGTTGGCAGAACTGGTTAACCATATGCAGGAAAATGGAAATAAACAGAAATAAACACCACTTTCTCACCTTGCACAAGAGTCAATTCAAGATGAATCAAAGACCTGGAAGTCAGGCCAGAGACCTTGTAGCTACTTGAAGAGGGCATAGGAGCAACACTTCAACATGTGGGCACAGGTAAAAACTTTCTCAATAAGACCCTAAAGGCACAAGCAACTCAAAGGAAGATCAATACATGGGATTGCATTAAACTGAAGAGCTTCTGTGCAGCAAAGGAAACTATCAAGAACCTTAACATAGAGCCCACAGAGTGGGAGAAAATTTTTGCCAGCTATTCCTCTGATAGAGGACTAATATCTAGAATATACAGAGAACTCAAGAAACTCACAGCTAAGAAAACAAATAACCCAATCAAAAAATGGGCAAAGGATCTAAATAGACTTCTTCACAAAAGAAGAAATACAAATGGCCAATAAATGTATGAGGAAATGTTCAACATTATTAGCAATCAGAGAGATGGAAATCAAAACTTCTTTGAGATTTCACCTAACCCCAATCAGAATGGCAATCATCAAAAACACAAACAACAACAAATGCTGGCAAGAATGTGGAGAAGTGGGAACCCTAATACATTGTTTGTGGGATTGCAGATTAATGCAACCACTTTGGAAAACAGTATGGAGGATTCTCAGGTGAATGGGAATGAACCTACCATATAATCCAGCAATACCACTTCTGGGTATCTACCCAAAAGAATGGAAACCAAACTATCAGACCGATGCATGTGTATCTATGTTTATAGCCACCCAATTCACAATTGCCAAACTATGGAACCAGCCAAGATGTCCATCAACAGATGAATGGATTACAAAACTATGGGATATGTACACAATGGAATTTTACTCAGCCATAAAGAAGAACAAAATCATGCCATTTGTAGGGAAATGGATGGAACTGGAAAACACTATGTTAAGTGAAATTAGTCAGTCACAAAAAAGTAAAAAAATCATATGCTCTCCCTAATATGCAGAAGCTAGGGAGAAAGTGGACTCTAGATGAAGGAGAAACCTTAGATGTGCAAAGAAGGTGACTTAACTGAAGGTGATGGGGGGAGAGGGGACACCCTAATGCACATGGTGTACTTTCCCAAACATATCAAAGTCAATCACTAAACTGAACTTGAGAAGGAGGGAGGGGAAGGGAGTGGGGTGGGAATTGGGGAAGGGTTAAATGAGAAATGTGTGCATGTATACCTCTACCAGCTTGTATCTAACAAAGATGTATGATTACAATGCACCAATAAAAAATAAGATAAAATAAAAAGGAAAAAATTGCAAACATACAAAAATACTATTTTGATCATTGTACCTCAGTATACTTAGTTTTCTTTGTAATTCTGTGTATTATATTTATTTATTTTTGTTATTGGGAATTGCACCCAGGGGCATTCTACCTCTGAGCTACACCCCCAGCCTTTTTTTTTTTTTTTTTGCAGTACTGGGGATTGAACTCAGGGGCATTCTACCTCCGAGCTATACCCCCAGCCCTATTTTTTATTCTTTTATTTTGAAACCGAGTCTCACTAAGTTGCGGAGTGCCTCACTAGGTAGCTGAGGCTGGCCTCGAACCCGGATCCTCCGGTCTCAGCCTCCCAAATGCTGGGATTACAAGCG
>PVLC010001766.1:0-76096 GCA_004027655.1 Graphiurus murinus | reverse complement strand
AGCCTTTTTTATTTTTTGTTTTGAAACAGAGTCTCACTAAATTACTGAGTTTTGCTATGTTGCTGAAGATGTTCTTAAAACTGTGATCCTCCCGACTCAGTTTCCCCAAGTACTGGGATTACAGTCATGCACCACCATGACCAATTCATTTTTATTTTAAAATTTAAATAGGGTCTTGCTCATTATGTACCTATGTGAAAACGCCAATGCCAATCTCAATATTATATATGGGGAAGGGGGAGAGTAGGGAATGATTGGGGAGGAACTCATCAACTGATGTGTGCATGTATGCCACTATCAGTATTTACTACATTATGATGTGAGACTATAAGAGTATAATGCAATAAAAGGATAAAAAAATAAAAGTATAAAAAATAAGAGTATAAAAATAGGGTCTTGCTAAGTTGATGAGGGTCTCACTAAGTTGCTGAGGCTGGCCTTGAACCTGCAATCCTCCCGAGTACTGGAATTACAGGCATGCGCCAGTACACTTGGCCTGTATACTTATTTTATATATTGAAAAACATTACTGTAATAAAGGCCTGTAGGCTTTGCCTTCTGCCCAAGGGATCCAGGGTGTAAAAATAGAGATAGAGAACTCCCACCATGGCCTCAAGTTGCTGAATGTGGGCAAAGGTTTGTTTGTGTTCTATGGAAAGAGGAGAAAGGGGAGCTTCCTTCACAAAAGACCAGCTGAGACACAGGCTTCTGTGTTTCCAGGAAAACCCACTGCAGGTGGCGGCAGCCCTGACTCCCAGAACAGAGGAGGAAGGACAGATGTCAGCCTGACATAGGAAGGTATCTCTTACCTGTTCTTCCTATAATAGCTGATTCTAGGAATTGGCTACTGTCAATCAATCCCCAGTTGTTAAAGTGAAATCTGTTATCTAGTTATTTTCACCCACTGAAATCTGTTACCCAGTTACCATGTGTGCCTGGAGTGTGATTGTCATAGGAATACAGAGAAGGAGATCCTGTGGTTCCGCCCCTGGGGGAGTAAACAATGTAGAGGTTAAGCCAAGACCAGTGCATAAAACAATCCGAGAGTCCTAAATGCAAGGCTGGAGGGCGTCTGGAGGAAATCCTACCTGTTAGCTTTTCTAGCACAGTATCCTCAGAGTCTAAAACATTGCTTGCTTGGCTTACAATGTGTGCTAGAAAAAAATCTTTATTGAATGAGTAAATTTATGATTGAATTTTTAAGATAACACCTATTGTTGTGCGAATACATATTCATTATAGAAAACTTGAAAAACACAAGAAGTAAAAAAAGAAAGGATAACCAGTTAACATTTGCTACATTTAGTTCTTTTTCTAAATACCTACAACTCTCTCTCTCTCTCTCTCTCTCTCTCTCTCTCTCAACTTTCTTTTAAGAACAGAAGTGAGATTTGAGTTTTACAGCTTGATTTTTTTTCTCTTAAAATTATATTGTGATCATTTTTCTGTGCCATTAACTATTCTTCAGAACATTATTTTTAATGGCTGCATTATGCAGTATTCTATAAATAAATCATGGTGGCGTAGCCTCAGTTATTAACCACATCTCTGTTGTTGAGCATTACTGTTGGAAACATTTCATGCTACCAAGAGCTGTATTTATTTGTTGCTGTGATCTACTCCAAGTATTGTACTGAGTTTTTCCCCCCTCTGTGCATAATTTCATTCTTACAGCAATCCAATAAGGTAGAATTCATTATATCCATTTTAAAGAGGGAAAACCTGAAGGTCAGAGGAATAACCCACCAAAGGTTGCTCCTAGAAAGTGACAAAAGTAGAATTCAAATCCTGGACCCATTAGAACCTGAAGTCCAGCCACTCACGTGTGAGCCTGGCCACTCTGCCAGGGTGTACGAGGAAGGTCGTGGAGGAGACCGAGGAACACACTTCAGAGAGGCAGGAGGAAACCCAGAAGAGAGGAGTGTGGTAAAAATGGAGGCAGAGCTCTTGCAAGGTGCCCTTTTCATGCAGAAAGCAGTGAAGATGTTAAGGATAAGACCAGAGAAAAGCCACTGAATCTGTTTTAGGACAGACATTTCAGAAGCATGATAGGGGTGAAATGTGTGTTCCAAGCTCAGTGCTCTCAACTTAGTGGCAGTAGAGTAACAATGTCACTTATTTCTTCCTGATTTCAAGAGTCGTATTATGGCTCAAGGTGACATAAGGAGCAGCAGGGTGACCTTCTGTTCTTATGTGTCTCTGAATCTGTGAACAGTTTCAGAGAGTTCAGAGGCTTGTAAGGGATGGAAGGCAAAAATACCACCCACAGGAAAGGCAGGACTGAAGGGTGACCAGGGGGCCTGGGTGGGGCAGGCTGGAGTCCAGACTTAGGTGACTAACTGTCCAAGTGTGCCTGGGACTGAAGGTTTCTGTGGAGACAGGACTTCTAGTGTTAAAACACCACAGTACCAGGAAAACTGAGATGGTTGGTCATCCTGGGCTTATACCCATCTCAGAAGCAGGGCCTTGAGACCTTGCAGGTTTCCTGAAAGAGTAGTGTGATGGTTTGAATATTTATGTCTCCTTCAAAATTCATGTGCTAGAAACTCAACCTCTAATGCAACAGTGTTGGGAGGTGGAGCCTAATGAGAGATATTTAGGTCATGAGGACTCCACCCTCATGAATGGAATAATACTGCTTAAATAACAATGACAAAACAAGGGCTTGTGTGAGTGGGTTAGGGTTAGGGGTTTCTCTTCTGCTTTTTGGACATGTAAAGACTCAGCAAGAAGGCCCTCATCAGATGTCAGCAAAGTCCTTAATCTTGGACTTTCCAGCCTTTGGAACTGTGAGAGAATAAATTTCTGTTCTTTATAATAATACCCAGTCTTGGGTATTCTGCTACAGCAGCACAGACAAAGACAAGTAGTTCAGGATCCAGTGCTGTCTGCACATGCTTGCCTTTCTCTTCTTGTCCGTGCAGCCCAACTCTCCCCTTGTGGCCTCCACCAGGGCCACAGGTGGCCTGTGTGCTGTCAGATTCTAAGGCCACTTTCTGTCCAAGCTATTTTCTTATGGTTATCAAGTTTTGAGAATCCTTTGTGTAGTCTGTGATGTCTTGATCTCCTAGTCTGTAACTTGTCCTTTCATTCTTGTTAGAGTCTTATAAAGATCAGAATTTAATTTGGTAAAGTCTAATTGATCATTTTGGTGACCTAAGAAATATTTGCCAACACAAGTTCACAGATTCCCCTCTACATTTTCATCTAATAGTTTTACATTTAGGTCTATTCCCCACTTGAATTGTGTTTGTATATGATGCAAGGGATAGGTAGAGGTTTTTGTGGGAAAGATTATATTTTATTAAATTGCCTTTGTACCATTATTGAAAAGAAATTGACCAATTAAATCTGGGTTAATTTTTGAGTTTTTTATTCCATTTTCCTGATCTACATGTAGCCATGTTTAGGAACTGGCTCATGTGTGTGTGTGTGTGTGTCTGTTGGGGTGGAGAGTTGGTAGCGCAGCCTTGATTTGTAGTGTATGCTGATTTTTGCTTTTTTAATATTCTCATGGTGGATAATTTCAAGCAGCCAACATGACAACAATCAACCTGTAAAAGTCCTGAAAATTTAATATTTGGCTCTCTGAGCTGGTATGAGCTGGCTCTAGCATTTCCCCTCATCTATCCTGTTTTCCAACACCATCTTGTCTTGATCACTATGGCTTTATCATAAGTCTTGAAACCAGGTAGTGTGACTTCTCAAACTTTGTTCTTTTCAAAATCTGTCTATTCTAGTTCCTTTGTATTTCCATATAAACGTTAGAATGAGAATGTTGCTTTTTGAAAAAATTCCTGCAGAAACTTTGAAAGTGAATTCAATCTGTAGCTCACTTTAGGGAGAATTGATGTCTTAATAATATTGAGTCTTCAAATCTGTGAGTAATATATTTCTTCATTGTTAAAAATTCTTTGCTTTCTTTTACCAGTGGGTTTTTTATTTTAAGTTTTCAATATATTGATACTGCCCATTTTTTGTTAGTCTTACATGTAATTGTTTCATGGTATATTAGTGCTATTATAAATAGTACTTTTATAAATTTCAATTTCTAAGTGTTCATTGATAATCAAGACAAATACAGTGGCTTTTTGTACATTGACATTGTATTCTTTGACTTTGTTAAACTCACTTAATGATTCTAGTAATTTTTTTGTAGGTTTTTTTTTTTGTGTGTGTGACTTTTCTACCTAGAAAATCATGTCTGAACATATAGACAATCCTATTCTTTCTTTCCAATAGTAAGTGTTTTCTTTCTTTCTTTATTTTTCTTGTATTATTGCGCTAGGTAGGACTTCTAATATGATGTGGAATAGAAGTAATGTGATCAGGTTCAGTCTTTTGCCATTAACTATGTTAATAGCTGGAGGTATTATGCAATTGCTGTTTTTCATATTGGGAAAAAATGCTTCTATTTCTAGAGGGCTGAGAGTTTTTTTTTTTTTATCATGGGTGAATGTTGAATTTTTCAAATACCTTTTCTGCAGTTATTGAAATGATTAGGTGATATTTGTTGTGGACTGAATTATGTCTCTCCAAAAGATATGTTGAAGCCCTAATCCCCAGTTTCTATGAATGTGATCCTACTTGGAAATAGGGTCATAGCAGAGTAATCAAGTTAAGATGAAGTCATAATAAAGGGTGGGACCTAAATCCAATGACTGGTGTACTAAAAAAAAAAAAAAGAAGAAAGAGACAAAGGGAATCAGGTTGTGTGAAAATGGGGGCAGGAATGAAGTAATGTTGCTGCAAGCCAAGGAATGCCAAGGACTGCTGGCAACCACCAGAAGCTAGAAGAGAGAGAAGGAATCTTCCCTAGATCCCTCAGTCTCAGAGGGACCATGGCTCTCCTGCTACAGTGATTTCAGACTTTTAGCTTCTAGAACTGAGAGAACACATTTCTGCTTTTTTTTTGCCACTCAATTTGTGGTAATTTGTTGGAGCAGCTTTGGGAAACTAAACTATATTTCATTTTCAGTTTGTTGACATGGTGGATTTCATTCATTGATTTTGTTGTTGTTGTTCTAGGGATTGAATCCAGGGACATTTTACTTCCAAGCTATACCCTCAGCCCTTTTTATTTTGAAACAGGGTTTTGACAAGTTGCTGAGGCTGGCCTGGAAGCTGTGATCCTCTTGTCTCAGTCTTCCAAGTACTAGGATTATAGGCATGTGCTACCATGCCTGGCTGCTGATTTATTTTGAATCTTGAATATGTCTTTCATTTCTGAGAAAAGTCACCTGATCTTGTTTTCTTTATTGTTGGGTTTTACTTGCACTTAGTAGATTTTTTAAAAATAATTTTTGTTTTTATGCATATTAAGGATACTGGTTTGTAGTTTTCTTTTTAGTTATATCTATGTCTGATTTGGCATTATAGTAAAACTAGTCCAAAAAATGAATTGGTAAGCATTGTTTTTTTTGTCTATATTCTGGAAGATTTTGTGGAGAATTGTCATCATTTCTTTAAATGTTTGATAGTATTTTTCAGTGAAGATATCTGAAGTTTTCTTTGTTTGGAGATTTTAAAATACAAATTTGATTTATTTAATAGAGCTATTACAGGTGTGTGCCACCATGCCCAGAGACTATTTCTTCTTAATTATCTTTGTAAGTTTGTTTTGAAAATTTGTATTTGGAAGTTTGTCTATTTCATTTAAATTGTCAAGTTTATAAGAAGGTAGTTGTTTGTAGTATTTCCTTATACATCCTCTTAATGTCTGTGGGATCAGAAATGACGCTTCTCTTCTCTCTTCTTTTTTGTCAATTTAGAGCTTTGTCGATCCTTTCAAAGTTCTCACCTATTATTTATTAATTTTCTCTATTGTTTGTGATTGCTTTTTCTTTTTATTATTTGTTCCCTTTGTTTTGCTTTGGGTTTAATTTTCGCCATTTCTAGCTTCTTAATGTAAAAGTCTAGGTAATTGACTTGAGACTCTTCTTTTCTAATATTAACATCAGATGGTACTAATTCCCAAGTATTGCTTTTGATGTGTTTCACATATTTTGATATGTTGTGTTTCTATTTCATTCAATTCAAAGTATTTTAAAAAATTAGTCTTGTGGCTTTTTGTCCCATAGTTATTTAGATGTATTCCAGTTGATTTCCAAGTATTTGGAATTTTTCTAGACGTTTTTTCTTTTATTGATTTCTAGTTTGTTTTCATTATGGTCTAAAAACCCACTTTGCACAATTTCAGTTATTTCCAAATATTTACATTTGTTTTATGGCCCAGAATATGGTATAACATACCAGGTATTGGGATCCCCAAAATGACCAGAGAGATATCATAGGTATGGACATATAGAGGAAAGCCCTCATGAGGACCTAGCAAGAAGGTGGTTATCTCAGAAGAAAGAAAACCTGCCAACACCTTGATCTTGAACTTCTAGACTGCAGAACTGTAAGAAAATAAATGTTTGTTGTTTAATCTCCCAGCATATGGCACTTTGCCATGTAACCCTGGTGGACTGATATATGGTCCCCTAGCTGTACTAGACCTTCACCTGTGACCTCAGAGTGATGGGGAGGAATCTTCTCCCGTTCCCCTGCTCTTCCCTGTTGGCCAGAGACTTTAGTTCCTTTGAGGAGAGAGCGAAGAAGAGTCCAGTGTGGCTTCATGCATGCCTTTCTTTAAGTTTTTAGGTTAATTGGTTGCCCAGAGACTTTGGCTCATTGATAGGTTCAAGAAAAGTTGTGAATTTGCAGATTAAGTGGCTTCTCTGTTGTTGTAATATGGAAATGATACTCTTTCCAGATTTCCACAGCCTGAGTGAAAGCTAGAAGCCAAAGTTGCCCTCTTAAAACATAAACCAAACCATTCTTTCTCTTCATAATTCTTTCAGAGAAAAAGAGGAAGTTCTTCCAAAATCTGCAGGGCTCTAGACCAGGGATTCTTCATCCTGGCTGCACATTAAAAACCACCTAGAGAACTGTTAAGTTATTTGTGCATGGAGGGGTGTGGTAGTTCATGCCTGTAATCCCGGTACTTCAGAGGCTGAGACCGGAGGATCACAGGTTTGAGGCTAGCCTCAGCAAATTAGTAAGACCCTGTTTCAAAATAAAAATTAGAAAGGGCTGGGAGTAAGGGAGTGTAGCTCAGAGATTGAATGTCTTGGGGTTTTCTCCCCCTCCCCCATGTCTGGGCTTTTCCAGACATTCTGATTTAATTGTTCTGGAGCAAGGTTCCATTTTTGTTACTATTTTTTCCAAAGGCTTCTGAGATGACCCTTGGGGTTGAAAAGCATTGTCCTTTATTCTTGAGCTCAGAATGTGGCCGTCAGCAGCCTTGTCATGGTGCAGGACCTTGTTCTAAGGGGGGAATCTAGGCTCACATTTTAATGTGTTCTTCAGGTGATTCATGCTGTGCCATACAGTTTGAGAGGCAAGATGCCTAGAATCTTCCCACATCCTGTGTTAACTCTCTGAACTCATCTACTTCCCCGCCTCTCACCAGCCTGCCCTGTTGCACCAGCTTTCCTGGCTTGCCTTGACCCTTCCTGGAAGCTTCCTGCCTGGGGCCTGTTGCAGTTTGTTCAGGTTGCCTTTTCTCCCAGACAGCTGCATGGCTAGGTCTCTCAAGCCCCATTTTCCACTTCCCTCTCCCAGTACTTGTTATGTTTAACATATTGTATTAGTTTCATAGGACTGTCATAATGAGTTACCATAAACTCCATGGATTAAAGCAATGGAAATTCATACTCTCAGTTTTGGAGGCCAGAAGTCTGAAATCAAGGTATGGGCAGGGTGGGTTCTTTCTAGAAGCTAGCTGCAGATGGCTGCCAGCAATCCTGGACACTTCTTAATACTTGTAAACACACCACTCTAATGTCTGTCTCCATATTCCTGTGGCCTTCTCTGCTTCTCTGTGTGTCTGCATGTCTCAAATTCCCCTCTCCTTTTTCTTTCTTTGTTTCTTTCTTTCTTTTTTTTTTTTTTTTTTGCGATACTAGGGATTGAACTCAGGGGCATTCTACCTCTGAGCTATACCCCCAGCCCTATTTTTTATTCTTTATTTTGAAACCGAGTCTCATTAAGTTGCGGAGTGCCTCACTAGGTAGCTGAGGCTGGCCTTGAACCTGGATCCTCTGGTCTCAGCCTCCCGAATGCTGGGATTACAAGTGTGCGCCACCACGCCCGGCTCCCCTCTCCTTTTTCTTAAAGGGACTACAGTCGTTGAATGTTAGGCTCACCCTAATTCCAGGGTCATCTAAATCTTGAGATCCTTAATTTAACAATATCTTTAAAGACCTTATTTCCAAATAAGGTCACACTAACAGGAACCAGAGGTTAAGACTTGGACATATCTTTTGGGGGAGGGGGTGAACTAGTCAACCCATCACACATTGCAAGTAAGGTTACTTACTTATAATCTGTATCTCTACTCTAGAATGAAATCTCTGTGAGGGTAGGGAGTTTTGTCTATAACGTTCACCTCACTGCCCCATATTCAGTACTTGGAATACTACCGGGCATATAGTAAGTGCTCAATAGTCTTTTATTTTTTGGTATTGGGGATTGAACCCAGGGGGGCTTTACCACTGAGCTGAATCCCTAGCCCTTTTTATTTTGAGAAAGGGTCTCACTAAGTTACCCGGCTGGCCTTGAACTTGCAATCCTCCTGCCTTAGTATCCCAGGTAGCTGGGATGACAGGTGTATACCAGTGTGCCCTGCTTCATTAAGTCTTTGCCTGCGGAGTGAACACATCTCACTTCTTGCTGTAGGGTCACTGGCTGCGGGGCACCTCTTTTATTTCAAAACTCCTCTTCCCTGGTTTCTGAGACATCCTTACCCTGGCTTCTCCTTTGCCTTCTCTAATTGTTTCTTCTTACTCTCCAAGGTCGACTGGCACCTCTTTCTGTCTCCAGCCCTTAACTGGTGTATCCCTGATCCTCTTTTCTACTCCCTGGACGTCACCTCTCTAGGAAACCTCCATAGTAGGGCACTTCCTAGATGGAGATGACTCACATTTCTGTATCATCTGAGCCACTTTTCCAGCTTACCATTTTATCTGAACACTCCACACGCACTTCTTGATAAACGTATCCAGCACCCTAACATGGCATCTATCTCTTTCCTCCAGACCTGTCTTCTCTGTATCATCCTCTTCCCAGCCACCAAAGCCAGAAGAGTGGGAATCACTCTTGATGCTGATGCTCTTACACTCATTGATCCTATTGATTTTGCCTCTTCCACGGACCCTGGATTTATCCACTTCTCTCCATCACAGTCTAGCCATTGGTATCCTCTCATGTTTCCATGCTTCTTCCCTCAATGCAAAATGGCCATGTTCCCTCTAGTCACGGCTCCTTCAGGGACTCTGTTTTGCCTACAGCAAGACTGGTCCTTATCCCTGCTGGCCTTTCTCTCTCTGTGCTCATCTCCTTGCCTCTCATGACCCAGCCACACTGGCCATGCTGGCTCTCACATTCACCAGCTTTATGGGCTAGAACAGGGAGGCCTGGGGGGCAGACATCTCTCAGAGAACTTCTAAGCGTTTCCATCCATATGCTGGCCAGCCTCCTGGTCCTCTGTACTTTGGGAAAACTGCGTTGAAAACTTTTTGAGCTGAGAACATTAAAAAAATATATATGAAGAAGTCAGCATTTGGAGGAGGGGGAGTTGTCTCTGAGAGAGATTTGGGGTTTCATTTTACTCTAGGTTGTGGCAGCTTCCTGGAGGACTTCCATTCTGTCTCTGCTTTTTTGGCGTTAATTGTTGAGATCAATTCTGCAGCAATTACATAATGTTTACTGCAGCCAGCACACATCCTAGGCTTAAGTGTTACTAAATGTCACTTTTACACTCCTCAGTGTACAGGGTATAATTATCACTGGTTCACTAACTTCTTTGAAGGAGGTAGATGCTTTTAACCTGAAAAAGGAGAATTGGAAATGCATTTTCTCTCAACTTACAAGAGCACACATTTCTTGAGAGATCTTGGCCTGGGGAGAGAGGGCATGGCCCAGATTCTTCATCATGAGTGGTGGTTCCTGCTAGGAATGCTGCAAGGGCTGGCGCCTAAGATGTGCCGAACCTTCGACTCTTCCTCTCTTCCATGCTGCTGGAGGCCAGAGATCAAACCCAGAGGAAAGAGGCAGAAATACTGGGGATGAGTGTGACTGTCAATGCTGCTGTGAAACAGGGTGTCAACAGGTGTCAAGAGCAGCATGATACACAGGAAGAGCTGCAGTTGGAAGCCAGAGCTCGGGCTTGTTCTTAGCTATGTGCTTTGTATAAGTCACTCTGACTCTCTGATTTCATTATGTCACCTGTCAAGTGGAAATAATAAATCCTGCCTGACCTACTTCTGTTAAACTCAATCCCACAACTCCTTAGTGAGTACTGGCTGTATTTTAGGCAGTGGGGGACGTAGCAGTATATGAATTAGACATGGCGCCTGCCTTCTGCGATCTTATACTTTGCAGCTGAAGTTGGCAGAGGATGGCTCACAGGCCAGACCTGGCCCATGGCCTATTTTTATTCACCCTGTCAGCTAAGAAAGGATTTTACACTTTTGAAAGGTTATAAAAGAAGAAAAAAAAAGAATATGTAACAGAGGAAGTACATGTCACATTAAGTTTAAGATATGTATCTGATCCTTTACAAAATAATTTTCAGATTCTTGGTCTAGAACTGTTCAAAATGGTAGCCACTAAGGCTACTGAGAACTTGAAATGTGGCTAGTAAATTGAAATATGCCAAATAAAATCTGTGACAAAAAAGTTAGAGTAAATTACAGGTTGGATTTCAAAAGTTGTAAAAGTTGTATGGAAAGAGAATGAAAAAATGACTTTAAATATTTTGGATACATGGAGTTAAATACAATAT
This sequence comes from Graphiurus murinus, assembly GCA_004027655.1. NCBI lineage: Eukaryota > Metazoa > Chordata > Mammalia > Rodentia > Gliridae > Graphiurus > Graphiurus murinus. The sequence continues at coordinate 65,265 of PVLC010001766.1, read as the reverse complement.
AGTATTAAAATTAATTATATTCTTTTTTACTTTTAAAAACTGTGCCTATTAGAACATTGAAAAAAACACATTTTTGGCTCAGATATTCTTGTGATTTTTGAACAATTACATCCAATAAATATGGGGATTTCCTGATGATTCATTTTTTAAAATTTTTTTTATTTTTATTTATTTATTTTTAAATTTTTTATTGTAGTAATTCATGCAAATATAGCATACATCTTTGTTAAGTACAAGTTGTTAACAACATATTTGCACACAATTCTCATTTGACCCCTTCCCCAATTCCCACCCTATTCCCTCCCCCTCCCTCCCCCTCAGGTTCACTTCAGTGAGTGACCTTGATATGATTGTATAAGTACATCATGTGCTTTAGGGTGTCCCTCTGCCCCATGCGTCCACTACAATTAAATCAACTTGTTTGCTTATCGAGGATCTCTCCTTTTCATCTGGAGACCCTCCTATGCCCCATCTTCTCCCTAGCATTCACATATTAGGGAGAACATATGCTTCTTAACTCTTTGTGACTGACTAATCTCACTTAACATAATGTTTTCCAGTTGCATCCATTTCCCTGCAAAGAACATGATTTTATTCTTCTTTATTTGTTGCCTGACATCATATTATATATTTGCTTAAACTATGTGTCTCCCTCACTGGATTGGAAACTCCATGAGGGTAGTAGATATTAATCTCTTATTCACGTTTCTATTACCTAAAACAGAGCCTGGCTTATAACAGGTGACTCTTAGATATTTGCTTGAATGAATGGATGAATCACACTCCCCCATCCCACCTGGCCTTGCCTTCTGCTTCTTGGACTGTAACTAGCTTCTTTTTTGTTCCCACATTCCCCAACTGACTGCTCTGTGGTGGGCAGCCTGCCTTTAGTTACAGTTCACCAAGGCACAGGAAATAATTCTCCTGGAAATCATAACTGGAAAAGCACACTGCTTCCGCACCACACTTGTGTGCCGTCATGAATTACAAGGAGGAGTAAATATTTCTGGAGGTGCAAGTTGTCCAGCAGATCTGTTATCTTCCCTGTCAGGTGACATGGAGGCCACTCATTACCCCTCACTTCCCTTATGATTTCCCCAGGCAGCGGGCCACTGTAGGTGCTACGGATGCATCTGCCACGCACTCGAGGTTTCATTCAACTAATCAACCTCTCTCGAACCTGGCCATCTGTATTTATTGTATCCGGGAAGTGGGCTAATAAAACTGGCCTCTTTATGGGCAGCTTATGGTCTAGCGTTTTCCCTGTGACCCATGGAATTTCTCCCCATAAGAAAGAGATCTGAGCTTGGTCCTTTGGACCGTAGGAGAGCAGATGCCACCACTCAGTTCTAGTAAGAGCCCTCCTTTGCTTGTACCAGCTTCTTAGTCTTATTCTTCTGTGGTTATTTCCCTTAGGCTGTTGCTTAACTCCCAAAGTCTTTGTTAGTAAGAGTGAGATTATATTATCTCTCCATTTCATGGTTATGGTCAAGATTCAATGTGTCACTTGGTAAGTCCTTATCATACCTAGTGCATGGGGTGATATGCACACATATTTACCCAATCAGAATGCTGCTGGCAGGGTGCTGGGGCAGATGTTGGCCTTGCAGTTGAGCTCTGATGGGTATTAGTGGAGGAGTGAGTGGCTATGGTAATGGGAGCCCTCGTGGAACTCAGGGAACTGGTTGTGTACACCAGTATGATATACTTCAATAATGAAAAAACAGGCGTGGTTCCACTGCAGAGTACTAATGAATGGTCAGTACCTTGTGCTTAGCTACTTGGACATGGATGTCAGACGCCAAAGAATGAAGAGGGCCCAGTGCATACGCTCCTGTTATACATTGACTCTCTACTTCTGTTCCTTGCTCCTGGTTCTATCCTGCATCTGACTGACCTGCCGTGGACCTTCTGACTTTCTCTCTTGCCCAACTCCTCTCTTCACCATTGTACTTGGCAGTCAGTATCTAGGAAGTCAGCCATAGGCCTGTCTTCCTAGACAAATGGGTCTGTTTCTCCACCCAGCTACTGGGACTTCTGGGTCCCTCATGCAAATGGCCCTTTTTCTTGGTCCTAGGGCCTCTGCTCTCTGTTCTAAATTTCCAGGCTCATCTGTCTTGTGAATAAGAAACGGTTTTGCCTGTTCAAGTCTTGCTAGTTGCCCAGGTGGAGGTCCACCTTGAAACTTGTCTCCTCTGCAAAGGTTTCTGTGTATCTCCTGTTGTCCAAATGGAACAATGAACTGTCCAGCTCCTTCCCTAGTGCTCCCAAACACCCAAATGAATCCAGAGAAAGATGGACCAGCAGTGGACACAGAACTCTAGAGGTTCAGGCAGGAGACCATGCAGAGGGCTATGGTGTTACAGAGTTAGGCAGATCTGACAGTGAATCTTGGTTTTGCCTTTTATTGGTTGTGTCATTTCAGGCAAGTTGTACTTTATGAATGCGACAATTTTCTTCTCTGTGAAATGCAGGCCCCTTGTGAGGATCAATGACATTTATAAAGTTTGTGGCTCAGGGCCTGTCATACTATAGGTGCTCAAAGATGGCACCTGACTGCTCCATTTTGGCTTCTCCGAGAAAAACAGCAAGGTGACATGGAGGCAAGAACTCAGATGTGGGAATCCCAACAGATCTGAGCTCAAGGGCTCATTCTGTCGCTAAGGAGTTCTGAGTCCCATGTTGGTGGGACAGGGTCACTCATGCTTTCCTTGTGGAGCTTATGGGAGTATTAAATGAAGTAAAAAGTTCCAGCGTTGAGGACACTGGCTGATATACATGACACCTATCCCCCCTCTTTCTTCTTTATGGATGAATAATTTGTGGACTGATAAAGAAAGCCACATTCCTTTATTTGATTTGAAGTAATTTTCTGTCCTTATTCGGATTTTCAACCTGGCATAAAAGTACTAGAGGAAATAGAATTATTGGAGAACTGTCTTGTTTTTAGAAATATTAGGTAAATAAGGTTACATGTTTTATTGTTCCTAAATACTGTGCAATAATTTATTTCCCTTCTTCCAAGACAGCTGGGGTGTCTGTTCTAAAACCCTAAAGCAATGCGTTGTTTTGTCCATGCTTGATGTGATCTGCTCACCCAATTTAAGCCTTGTTCAAATGAACTTGCTTTAATACAATTTTAATTGTTTTAATGCTTTAAATTAATTATAGCCATTTCAGTGGCTCTTCTGTCTTTGCTGTTGCTCTGTTCCATCTCCATGGCAACCTTTCTTACAAAGAGGAGTATGTGTGTGTGTGTGTACGTGCATGTGCATGCGTGCATATATGCCTTTTCTGTTCTGGAGGTTGACTTCAGTTTGCTTTGAAACTCTGTAATATTAGCTCCAGGGGAAGGATTCTGGGGATAACAATAAGTGAAAGTTGTTTATTGTTTTATACTCCAGAACAATGCCGGCTTAGAATGTCGGCTGTGACCTCTGCTTTCCTCTCTCCTTCTGGGAGTAGTTCAGAAGGACAGCATGGGGTTAATGCTGAGACTACTTACTGCAATGTCTGAAATTAATAAATTAATATTCATTGGACACTTGCGTGTGCCAGGCATGACTCTCTAACAGTGCTGGCGGATTTGGTTCTTGCAGCCACCTCGTGAGTCTGGAGTTACTATTCCTACTTTAGAGATGAAGGAAAGGCATGCAAAGGTTAAATAACTTGGCCAAAATTGCTCAGTTGGTAAGTGGAACAGCCAGGGTTTGATCTGAGGGCTTTCTGATGCGAAATAGCATTTTTTTTCTTCCCACTCTATCACAATGTCTTTCTCCTTCCACTAATATGAGCTCTTAACTTTGCTCTGTCCTTTGAGCTTATCCAAAGTGCCCCAACCTCTTGAAGAATTCTTGTTGCAGCAACATACCCCATCTGTTCTCTCTAGCCCTCAATGGCTCTGTGTTTTAGTCTCTTTGGTCCCTTGCCATCTGTAATCTTCTCTGGTCTTTTCCTAGAAGCCACTGGAGGGTAAGCTGGTGAGTCTCATCATCCTTTTATGCTCTTTGGACCTAGCACAGTGCTTCTCTCTGCAGGGTGGGTACATAGTAAATATTGAGCCAGTTTGTGGAACACCACAGAAGAAAAAGGAGGCATTTTGGATGGTCCCATCATATGGTAAAAATGATGGTGGCACATTATTCTGCCAACTGCTATGTTGTCCTGTAAGTGCTAAAAGATAGAGAAAATTCTGCTGCTACAAGACTGTGTGAAAGTGCACTGTGCCATTTTTGCACCAATACAAACAAGTGCATACACATGAACACAGGACACACATACATATCATGCATACAAACTTATACAGGAGCACATACACAAACACACACTAACACTCAAACACAAGCACACATACAAAACATACACAGAAGCATATATGCAAATATACACTAGCATACACACAAGCACACATACACGAGCCAACATGCATACAAGCATATATACTAGCACACAGGCATAAGCGCATGTACACACACACACACACACACACACACACACACAGGCACACATGCAGACTGCAGACACTGGGACATGTACTCAGGCACACACACAAGGAACACATGCTCAGAGCCTCAGCACCCACTCTCCCCTAGGATGACCTCTGGTTGCTCAGGCCACCAGTGTGTGATGGGCTAATGGCCTATGGTCTCTATTTCTGTGAAGACTCAGACCTCCTTTTGCCAAAGGTGATCAGCAAGTAGAAGCTTGGATGGAAGAGCTGTTTCTCTCACCCCTGAATAGAGAGGACAGGGCCACATCAGGGCTACCTGGGATGGAGGAGTGTGGATTTCAGGCTCTATCCCATCTCCTCTTTTAAAATCTTTCTTCCTCTAATCTTCCTTCCCTCTGCTCATTTAGTGCCAGGCACTATGCAGTTTACAAAAGGGAATATATGGAGCACACATGTGTGCCTAGGTAATTGTCTCATTAAATTTCAGATAAAAATGCCTTTACAACTACCAGGAAACATGAACACCTGTGCTTGGCCCTCCTCCCTTCTGTGATCCCAGGGCCCTTCCTTGGCCTGCACTTCACCCTGGACACACACTCTGTTTTGCCCACTGCTCAAGGGGAGGCTCAGGACAGGGTTATGGATGGAGAGAGGATGGGGCGAAAGCTCAGGAGTGCATGGGGTGGGGGGTCTTCTACAATTAGTTTGCAACACTTTTGATTTGCTTGAGACAGTCAGGATCACGTGTGTTATTTGGGCTTAATGGCCAGTAGCATTCTCTTTCACTCTCAAAAGTGTCTTAATTTGGACAATGACTTATATGATCATTCAATTTAAAGCCCACTTTATTTGCCATTGATTTACATAATTCCTGTACTATCTGAAGGTGTCCTTATGTCTAAAAGGCTGCTTTGGGATGCCTCATCTTCAGGTCCAGGGCCCAGCTCTGGTAGGGAAGATAGAGGATGGGTATAAATAACCTCAGGCCAGTCCTAGGGAGTATCCATGCTCTGCTAGGAGCTCCCTGCCTTGAGGAATTTCCACTGCCATAGGAAATTCACCTCCCTTCCCTCAACTATCAAGCCTCCAGGGTGTATAGCTGGTGCCAGAGAACCCAGGTCGGCAGCCAGCTATTCTGGGCACAGCCTCCTGACCCAGTTGGCTCCCCTAGGCAGCCAGCATCTGTTTGAAGGCTTCTGATCCTGCCCTGGCAGCAGCCTGTCAGGAAGAATGTTTGCAGGCAGCTGTGGCTGCCAAGAGCTGTGGTCTTGACCTCTGTGTGAGGTGCTGGGTCCCAATGGGGGCCACTGTGGGGAGAGTTCAGTGTCTGCACAGAAAAACCTGTTAATTTTCCCTATAACTCACAGCCTTTATGCAGCAGAGCTGCCTGCTCTACCATATTAATAGAAAACAAACACATTGTTTTGTTGTGTTTGATTTCCGTGTTAGGCTGGAATCTTTGAGGGCTGTTTAAAATTTAATAAGTGAGAATAAAATAAGGAGGAAAAATATTCCTCTGGGGCATCTGGCTGCATCAGACTTGTTAATTCTGGTTCTGCATTTCCAGCAGCAGATAGCTGATCCAGTGGTGTGGCATGTGCCTGCCTTATTTCTTGACTATGGGAGCAGACCTTTCCTTGGGATGGCTACAGGGTTACGACTCAAGTGGTAGCTACGGGAGAAGGGTTTCCAGGAAGTCCTGAACATTTGCTTTTCCCTAGAAGGCCCTGTTGGTCACCTCTGGTCCTTCAACAGACTTTTGAGCACTTATCATATGCCAAGCAGTGACAGGTGCTGGGGTTAGAGATGAAAAAGGTGTGACCCTGCACTCAAAGAGCTCACAGACTAAAACCAAAATTATGGTGCAGTGCGAGTGAGCACAGAGCTTCCCATGGAGCGTTTGCACTGCAGAGAGCCACCTTGGAAAATGGAGAACTTAGCACCTCAGTTGCTGGATGTGTTGCTCACAGAGGCAGATGAAAGGCCTTCAGCTCCCAGCTTCCTGCAAGATTTCTTCCTCTCAAGATTTTTCCCAATAATGGTGTCCCCTTCCTGGACAGCCTGCATCCAATGACTGCTGGACTGCTGGATGTAGGTGTATAAAGCCCAACCTTCTTGTTCCAACTTCGGGTAACTCTGAAGGGTCATCCAAGACTCAGAACCCTCACGAGGTCAGCTGAGGCCTTTGTGGGTGGGTGGGGGGGCTGTATCACAACTCAATCTCCTTCTGCCCAGTCTTGCTTCCTCTCCTTCCACAGGTGTTGATTGCAAGAGCATTCCCTAGTAAACCTTCTGCATATTAATCTCTGTCTCAGGCTCTGCTTTCTGGGGAGCCCAACTTGCAACAGTACCTAACATGGTTCACGTTGTTCAGAGATGATTCCCTAGGTGAAGAGATTTTTAGGCTGAGTCCCTGGTGGACAGCTGTGGATCTGGCTCCAGACAGAGATAGAAAATGTGTAAGGTTGGAGAGGCAAAAGGGAGGAAGTTTACCTAGGTGGGAAACAAAGCACGAGGCTGAGAGTTCTCATGAATTATGATGGGGGTTTGAGTTTTGTTTCAGTTAGCTTTCTTATCACTGTGATTCAAGCACCTTATACACACGACTTAGAGGGAAGATTTATTTGCATATGGATCTGGATATATAGAGATATATAGACAATAGACAATTGTCTATATCTATAGACAATAAGTAGACAACTGATTATATATATATATGTATATATATATATTATATTATATTAGCCTATTTTATGATGGCTGCCAAGCAGGGGCCAGTGCTACAGGTCCTTAGGGCATGTTGGTGGGAAGGAGAGAAGGAGGCAGTCAGAGAAAGAATCGGAGCCAACAGCTACAGCTGAGCGAGGCCTCAGCCACACCGCCAGGGACAACACATCTCCAAAAAGGGTGACCTCCAGCGAATGAGGTCCAGGGGCCATTTTAAATTCCAACCATAACAGGTTTTATTTTAAAGATATTATGACATTACTAAAGGACTTTAAGTAGGGAGGGAAGTGACATGGTTGTTCTTTATAAAAAGAGACAAGCTGGGTGTGGTGGCACATGCCTATAATCCTAGTACTTGAGAAGCTGAGATAGGAGGATCGAAGGTTCAAGGACAGCCTCAGCAAGTAGTAAAACTCATCAACCTAGCGAGACCCTGTTTCAAAATAAAAATTTAAAAAAATTTAATTTTTAAGCCGGGAATGGTGGCACACGCTTGTAATCCATGTACTTGGGAGGCTGAGACAGGAGGATTGGAGGTTCATGGCCAGCCTCAGCTACTTAGGCCCTCCGCAACTTAGTGAGACCCTGTTCCTCTGCAACTTAGTGAGACTCTGTTTCAAAATAAAGACTAAGCCAGGCGTGGTGGCGCACGTTTGTAATCCCAGTACTTGGGAGGCTGAGACTCGAGGATCTGGGTTTGCACTCAGCCTCAACTACTTAGTGAGGCTCTCTGCAACTTAGTGAGACCCTGTTTCAAAATAAAGAATAAAAAATAGGACTGGAGATGTAGCTCAGAGGTAGAATTCCCCTGGGTTCAATCCCCAGTCCTGAAAAAAAAAATAAAGACTAAAACATAGGGCTGGGGGTGTAGCTCAGAGGTAGAATGCCCCTGGGTTCAATCCCCAGTACTGCAAAAACAAACAAACAAATAAACAAATAAATAAATAAAAATTAAAAAATAGGGCTGGGGGCATACCTTGGAGGTAGAATGCTCCTAGGTTCAATCTCTAGTACCACAATAATTAAATAAAATAAAATAAAATAATATTAAATGAGGCAAGGTTATTGGAATAATTTAAGAGAGATGGTAATGGCCTGACTTGAAGTAGATGAGGATGGATTTGAGAGACATTTACTCAGTAGAAAGAATGGATGGTCAGGATCTGACATGGCTAGGGCACAGAGGGAGGCAAGGATGATGGTTGGGTTTCTGGCTTTAGTAACTGGGAGGATACTGCCACCATTTAAATGAGATTGTGTGATGGTTTGGATTTAGAATGTTCCCTCAAACCTTATGAAGACAAAGCAGCCGTGTTGGAGGCAGGGATTGGTTGCTGGGAGGGGTCTCTGGGAATGTGGCCTTGGGGATTATATCTGGTCCCTTCCCCTTTGTGATCTCTCTCTCTTTCTCTCTGCTGCTGGCCTCCATGGTGTGAGAGCAGAGTCCCTCTTCTCATGTTTTCTCTGCTCCCTGTGTTATGTCTTAAGCTCTGAAGATGTCACCTGGCCTAACAGGGACTGAACCTCTGAAATCTCCAGAACTGTGAGCAAATAGATCTTCCTTTCTATAAGTTGTTGTCATCAGGTATTTTGGATTGTAGCAGTGAGAATGCTGACTGAAATTGATGGAGAGCAAATGGAGAACAGGTTTGGGAAGAGAGTGATGGAAGAGAAAGTGTGTTTAGTTCAGAAGTGCTGAATTTGGCTTTTCTTTGAAATATTCAAGCACAGAGCAGAGCCATTTAGGTATCTGGATATAAAGCTTAAGAGAAAGGGTAGAGTTGTTTACTTGCTAGCTATTACTTATAGCAAATTACCCTCAAAGTTTAGTGGCCTAAATCAATAGTAAATATTCATTATAGTAAACTATATTGAATAGTAAATATTGAATATTGAAATATTGAAAACTAAATATTGAATAGTAAATATTCAATATTCACAGTTTATATGAATGAGGAGTTGATGAGTGTCCTACCAAAACAGTGTTCCTGGCTGCAGTCATTTGAAGGTCTGACTAGGGCCAGTCAATCTCCTTCCAAGATGGCATTCTCACATGCTGTCAGGTTGCTGTTGTTGGCAAGAGGCCTTAAATTCTCACCTAGGATTTTTTTGAGTGTTTTCATAACATAGCAGCTGGCTTCCCCAAGAGAGAGTGATCCAAGAAGCAAGGCAGAAATGGCAATATCTCTCATTGGCCTGGCCTCAGAAGTTATACATCATCACTTCCACCATATTCTATTGGTCACACAGACTGACTTTGATATGATGATGGAGATCCCCACACAAGGGTGTCAATTCCAGACTTCAAGGCCTGCTGGAGCCGTCTTTAAGACTTACTACCACAGGTGGAGATATAGATTTGAAAATCATTAGCATTTAGATGATATTTGATGTCTTGGTAATGGGGACATCACCTAAGAGAAGTGTGTAGAATGAGAAGAGGGGGCATTAAGGCTAGAACTCTGAGAGATACTACTTATTAAAGCTGGTAAAGGGAGAGAAACCAGTAAAGAGACCAATGACAAATGACATCATGTGTTTAGTTCGTCTGCAATTTGTTCTGATTTATGCCTCTTGTGCTCATGTGACACATTATTCTGTCCCTCTCAAAAGCACCTGGATTGGATGACAATTATATGGTCACCCTATGGTAAAAAGCAGTTAGAGAAGCAAAGGAAAATTAGGGGGGCTTGGTACCACACTGAACATTGGACACCATGACAAGATGGTCCTTGAATACTTCAGAACAGATGTTTGGGTATAGCCATGGAAACTGACTTCAGTGGGTTGAGGTGAATGAGAAGTGAAGAAAGTATTAGTGCTATTTCTAGAAGCTCAACCAGGAACTAAAAGGAGAAAAGGGAGCTTTAAGAGTGTGTGGAAGCCAGGTGTGGTGGCGCACGCTTGTAATCCCAGCATTCGGGAGGCTGAGACCGGAAGATCTGGGTTCGTGGCCAGCCTCAGCTACCTAATGAGGCACTCTGCAACTTAGTGAGACTCGGTTTCAAAATAAAGAATAAAAAATAGGACTGGGGGTGTAGCTTGGAGGTAGAATGCCCCTGAGTTCAATCCCCAGTACTGCAAAAAAAAAAAAAAAAAAAAAAAAGTGTGTGGAGTGGTGGAATTTTTTTTTTTCCTTTTGAATACACTAGAACATATATTATGGCTCCAGTAAATGGAGAAAGGTTCTTTACCACCCAGGTTCCCCAGAGCAAGGGACTAACCTGGAAGATAACTTTGGAGGCCTCAATATCTCAAAAATTAAGCCCAAGATCAAGATGTAGAGCTGGGTGTGGTGGCATGTGTCTGTAATCCTACCACTTGGGAGGCTGAGACAGGAGGATTACAGGTTTGAGGCCAGCCTCAGGAATTTAGGGAGACCCTTAGCAACTTATTGAGACCCTGTTTCAAAAAAACAAAAAATAAAAAGGGCTGGGGGTGTAGCTCAGCAGAAGAATGCCCCTCATTCAGTCCCCAGTTTTTTTTTTTTTTTTAAGTTTGGGATTGGACTGAGGGTGTCACTTAGTAATAGACCGTGTGCTTAGTATAGAGGAGGCCCTGGGTTTGACCTCTAGTATCCCCTTCCCCCAAAATGTCAGGATTATTGCTTTACAAGGAATAAAGTCAAAGTCATATACTACGATGAATATATAATTTCCAAAAGAAAATGAATTTTTGTGGTAGTGAGGTATGTTTGCGCCTCAGAAAATGAGGAGGAGGTTGGTGTGGCAGCTCTTAGGAAAGAGACTGCATTTGAAGGACTGGCATCTCTCTCTAAATACAGGAGACAGATTGGCTCTCCCACTCCTAACAGTGAGTAGAAGCCCAGATGGGGAATGGTGTCACTGACTTCTAGCTGAGACCCCATCGGAGAGACTCCCACGAGAAAGGATTTGAGACTGGGATGGAGTGGAGGATCTTGAAAAAGGGGAGGAGAGAAACTAGATGTGAGGACTTACACAGAGAGGCTGGAGAGTGAAGTACAGAGAAATCAGCCTCAAAGGGGAGGCCATGTCTCCTCTGCCAGGTGGTACAATGGACAAGTTAGGCCTCTACAGTCTGCTCGCCTGCCTCGACTGTATCAAGGTGCTTTCTGGAGCCCTTCATTAGAGGGGAACTGAATTCTCCATTGGGATAGAACTACACACAGCTGCCTGGTCCTCCAAGTGAGGGGGCAATGTGCACCTGTCTCACTTGTTGAGACAATGCACCTGGTGAGTGAGAAGGAAGGGTGGATGCCTTGCGGGAGGTGATGCTCTGGTCCTGAGACACTGCACAGCCAACTCCTTGGATACTCTCCCCTCATAGATCCCTTCAAGTGGTTCAGACATACACAACAGAGGGAAGATAAAAGTCTCCCAGAGGCACCAAAAGGACACTTAGTTAAGTGTCAGGATCCATTGAGAGGACTCTTCTAGTGACTTGTGCCTCTGCTGGGACGAGCCCACATTGCACACTGGCACCTCCAGGGCCTTGGGGTCGGGGAGGGGCTGGCCCAAGCTCACTCCCTGCTTAACTATTCGGCCTTGGCTGCACACGCAGGCACACATATCCTTTGTCCCCTGAATGTGGACAGGGGTCTCACCACATCCATTGTGGCTGTACTGTGTAGGCCACAGTAGGCACACATATCCTTTGTCCCCTGAATGTGGATGATTGGTGGTCTCACCACATCTCATTGTGGCTGTACTGTGTAGCTTATTTCCGGCAAGGAGTCAACTCTTCCTGGCAGCCTGATAATTTAAAAACAAATTGTTACGATATAATTGCAAATGTCTAGATTGTTTGGCCCTGGCAGGAACTGTCTGAAGGCAAATAGCTTGATATGGCTAGGAAAGGTTGTTTCCTGACAAATTCGCCCTGCTAATAGAAGGACGCCTTTGCAGCCTAAGTCCTTCCCCATTTTATGGCAGGATGTAAATTCTGCATAGGGGATTGTTTTTTTATTATTCCTTTTCTTGACGCTTGAATTCTGAATTTCATTCCTCCCTAGAGAGGTACTGGAATCATCCAGCCATCCTCCTCGTCAAAGTTATGGGCAATTTGACCTGCCATTTAGCCATTTCCTGGAGCCGGCTGAGTGGTTCTTTGGGCTGTTTTCTGCCTTGAAGACAACACACGGTGTGTTATGGCCCATGCAGATGAGGACAGCAAGGGGACCACCGGTATGAGACCCCATTGCCCTTGCGAATGTTAATTCCTCTTCTACTGGACAACTGAAAGTTTCGCCAAGTCTGCAGACCCTAAGTGGACCACAGGCTCCTCCCCCATGTGACTAATTTTGTTTTAAAGAGCAAAGAGGTCAACAAGACAAATCAAGAAGAGAGAAAACCACAGAGAATATCATGAGCAGAGAAATTTCTAGAAGCCTAGGCAGGTTACGCAGATCTCTTTTGAGCCTATATTGATAGAGAAAACATGAGCTGACCCATCCTGTAGTGTGTAGTATGTGTTCATTTGCACCCATGATGTGATGGTTGCTGAGAGGGAGGTCAGGCTTTTCTGCGTAGAGGTGAAACAGGAGTGTGGTAAGTGTGCAGACCACAGGTATATCTCAGTGTTTTGTGAGAGCTGGGGTGGTTTAATCATAGCAGCTGATGTTTGCTGAATTCCTACCATATGACAGGTATTACGCCGATACATAATACCTGAATGGTCACATGGACTACTCCACCCAATATGGCAGGTGTCAATCTCTCCATTTTACATAACGATGCTGGAGCTTAGAGAGGCGAAGAAACTGGCTAAGCCACGTGGGCAATAGGAGGCAGAGCAGGATTCCAAGCCAGGTCTGTTGATGCTGCTGCATTTCTTATCTCGTTGGCCTGTGAAGGTTTTAGTGGAACACTCGAGGTCTCTGGGGAGCACTCTAGTATTGGTCAGGGTGAGGTCATCTGAAGAATATCCACTCAGGAGGGCTGGGTTTGGGCTCCATCTTGACTCCCAAAGCAGCTACCTTCCTCTTAACTGTCAGAAGCCTCAACAGGAGACTGCAAATTAGTGGAAATTTAATTGAAGAGTTTTGTTGAGATTGAAATCTTCTAGAAAGAAGGAAAAAGCTAAGAGACCATCTTTGGGCTGGATCTAAATACAGCCTTGCCAAAATGCTTAATTCCCCCATCCCCTACCATTTTGTTGTTGACTTCAAGGGAGCTTGTCTCCCTGGAGGAAATGTTTTTGGTTGGAGAAATAGAGTTTTTCTTCCATTTGTCTTCTGTGTAAATAAGAAGAACATGAAGCATAAATGTTATCCTGGTTCATATTGATTAAGGTCCTAACAAGTTAAACAGTTTTACAGTTGGATAGCTGAGTTGTTTTTTGCGTCTTTCTTTCTCTCTCTCTCTCTCTCTCTGCTTCTTGTTACTTTTTCTGGTTCTTTTTGTAGTCCCAACATTTTCTCTTCATTTATGTTTTTCCTCTTTTCTTTCTTTCTTTCTTTTTTTTAGTACTAGAAAGGATTAAACCCAAGAACATTCTACCTCTGAGCTACACCCAGCCCTATTTTATTTTTCATTTTGAAACAGGGTCTTGCTAAGTTCCTAAGGCTGTCCTTGAACTTGGGATCCTGCTGCTTTAGCCTCTCAAGTCCTGGGATTACAGGTATGTGCTGCCACGCTTAGCCTCCTTTTTTTTTTTTTTAAATTTAATTAAAATTTCTACAAATCTTACCCTCTTGCTCTGTTTTTCACTTGGGGTTCTACAGTCAATAGAGCAGACACAGACCCTGAGCTCGAGGATTTACAATTGGATGACCGCTCTCTGGTCTTTCCATATCTTTTAGTCTCTGTCAGTGGTTGGGTAAAACCTATCATGTCTGCTTTTGTCACACCATGCAAAGGATCTGAGAAGCAAAGGGGAGCGACATATTTTATGACCCAAGCCCTCAGGAACATGTCTCCCACTTAACTGCTTGGGAATTGCGGTTACTACTTCATGCCAGGCTAGAGTTTTTCAACTTGACATCTGTACATGCGCCCTAAGGAGAAAAGGAGTCACTAGAACAGTAAGCAAATTTCTGAATAAATGTGTCCATGTGAATCTTGGGGTGGGGGTGGGGGAGGTTCATAGCTTTCATTGTCTTTTCAAGATTTACTATGAGCCAAAGAATGTCAAGAATAGCCACCATATCAGTGAGGCAGTGAGTGGGCAGCTTTGTCACTTAGAAAAGAATCCACATTCAGATCTGATGTGAGACCTTAGTGGTCCTCTCTCAGTCAGGAGCTTTCCTCACCTTTGCAAGCTGTCAGCAAAGAAAAATAACCCATAGTCACTTTTGACTTTTAGGTTGATACCTTAAAGAAACATTTTTTTTCCATCTGGTCTTGTCCAGGGGGTGGATTTACACCAAATCTACTAAATAATAGGATAATCTACTCAACGTTGAAGGATGTTTTCCATTCTAGGGGAAGAATGGTGTTACTCTTGCTTTATTATTTTCTATATCCTAAAATTGTGGAGTTGGCACAAGGCTAAAAGTTAGTATAGACCACTCTAAACCCCTGACCTGTTGACTCATCCAGAATCTTATTCATAACATTCTCATCAAAAGTCCACGTAGAAGCTGGGAATAGTGGCACACATACGTAATCCAATTACTTGGGAAGCTGAGATAGGAGGATCCCAGGTTTGAGGCCAGTCTTGGCAACTTAGAGAGACCCTGTTTCAAAATTAAAAAAGAAAAAAAAAGGACTGGAGGTGTTGCTCAGAGATAGAATGCCCCTGAGTTCAGGCCCCAGTATGACAAAAAGCCCACGTAGCCACTTCCAGGGACAGGGAATGCTTTGCTCATTCAGTCATCCAGCCATTCACCTAAAGCCCCTCCCACTGAATGCCACGGACTCTACTATGTTACGGAAACTTGATGGTGAACAAGAAAAATAATGTCTTTGTCCTCAGGGAGTTTATAAGCCAGTAATCTAGAAAGGCAGGCACTGAACAGGTATGAAGAGTGCTGGATCAGAAAGCTCTCAGGCAAAGGGGGGCTACTCTGTTTTGTGGGTGAGAGTCGTCAGCTGAAGGAGGAGTGCACACTGGCAAGGTGAAGGAAAGGTGGGGAGAGGGAGGGTCATAGGTTCAGGAAACACCATATTCAATGATGTAAGCATGAAAGAGGTTAAGGTCTTAGTAGAGGAAGTGACAGAAGACCAACATGGCTGGAACAGAAAGAGAGAATGGACAGAAGAGTCATTTATGCAGCTCCTCCCTTCAGTTTTTGATAGCTCTGAGCCAACAATTTCTCCCTGACCATACCTTTTAACCTTTCACCTATGGTCTTTAACCTTTCCACCTATGACCTATACTCTCAGGTAGATGTTTATTAAAGCATACACCATCCCTGAGTTTACTCTTCCATTTCCATATCATTGGGCAGAATTTTTAAATAAAAGCCAAAACAGACCGGTTTGAATAGTTCTTTGATGGGGTCTGCTGTGACCTTGCCGTGCCTACTGCCTGTCCCTACCCTATCTACCCAGTGGACTCCTAATCACCTTTTTTTTTTTTTTTTTTTTTTTTTTTTTTTTTTTTTTTTTTTTTTTTTTTTTTTTTTTTTTTTTTTTTTTTTTTTTGGCGGTACTGGGGATTGAACTCAGGGGCATTCTACCTCTGAGCTATACCCCCAGCCCCATTTTTTATTCTTTATTTTGAAACCGAGTCTCACTAAGTTGCGGAGGGCCTCACTAGGTAGCTGAGGCTGGCCGCGAACCCGGATCCTCCGGTCTCAGCCTCCCGAATGCTGGGATTACAAGCGTGCGCCACCACGCCCGGCTCCTAATCACCTTTTGAGACCCAGCTCAAAGGTTTTGCAAATGTGCCTTTACTTCTTAACCTCTCCATCAGACTGTGTGCTTCAGAATGGCTGAGACCATGACTAATCCTGTTGGGGGCTCAGGGCAAGGCCTAGCCCACAACAGGGACTTAACTGTGCTTTGTGGTTGAGGAATGGATGGATGAACGCTCAGATGCTAATCAGTGATGAATCTTACAAACAGATATCAGTATGAAGCCGAGAGAGACAAGCAAGAAAACCCGAGGAGCCCCAGCAGAGGCTGTCACGGTCTTCCAGGAAATTGAGGCTCCTTCCAATGCCACAAATTTCATGGTTGCTGTGATTACATATCTCAATGTGTATTTCTTTCCTGCAAATTAAAGTAGTTCCCCTGGTTACAATACTCAACTTACATAAATTTAATATTGTGGAAACGGTTGCATAAAACTCATAATTAGATTTTAAGATCTAGGGAAGTTTGCATTACCAACCAACAGAGCAGTCCAGTGAGATCCCAGACACTGCTAGGGAAAATGCAAGACTGGAGATAACTAATGTAAAAAAAGGCCTTTGCCATCTATTTTGTTTGTTTATTTAATTAATTAGTTAATTTATTTGGCACTGGGGATTGAACCTAGGGACATTCTACCTTTGAGCTACACCCCTAGCCCTTTTATTTTTAAATTTTGAAACAGGGTCTTGTTAAGTTGCTGAGGCTGGCCTCGAACCTGCAATCCTCCTGTCTCAACCTTCCAAATACTGGGATTATAAGCATGTACCACTACATCTGGTGTGTCTCTGTTTTTGACTTATCAATGTTTTGGCTATTATATTATGTTATATAATATTATATTAGTTTTATTATATTATATTATATTATATTACCAGACAGCCTCCAGGAAAATCCATGATCCCTCTCTCCTAATGCTGATGCTCTTTGTAATTCTCACTCCCCTGTGAGAGAGGACTGGACTTTGTATCTCATTACTAACCAAGAGGATATGGCAAAAGTGATGATCTAACATGTAGGAACTTAGGTTATACCAAAAAACTAAGTTTTTGGTTCTGTGTTAGGCCTCCCTCCTTTACTCTTCCACCTTGTGAAATTCCCTATGGAGAGGACCACTTGACAGAGAACCAAAGGATGCACCTACCCAACAGTAAGCAAAGAGCAGAGGTTTTCAATCCAACAGCCTTCCCCCTCCACCAAAGGCTGAGTTCTACCAAAAATCCTGTGAGAGAGCTTGGAATGCATGTCTCCAAGTCAAGTTTTCCATTAAGACCACAGCGGGCCCCTTATTTACAGACTTGTGGGGACACTTTGAGCAGAGCCATCCAGCTAAGCCCAAATTATGGACCTGAAGAAATGGTGAGATAATAAGCATTTGAAACTTTAAGCTGCTATGTTTGAGATAAAGCTTTTTGCAGCAATAGAGATCTAATATAAAATTTGATACCGTCAATGGGCAATGCTGCACCTAAATTATGGAGTGACTTTTTAACTAGCCAGGAGATGAAGGCTGGGAAGAGCTAAAGAAAACCTACATTAAGCTGGATAGAGTGCTAGTAGAAATAGGAACCTCAATTACACTGAGGGATCAAAAGGAAGTGAGAAACACATGAAAATTAGAGGAAGGAAAATCTTTGTTAGGTAGTGGCAGAAATGTAACATTTTTTGTCCACAGTAATTTGGAAAGTAGGAAATGTGCCTAATGGACTGGGTAATCTAGTTAAGGAGACTTGCAACCAAAGTGTTGAAGGTGCTGCCTGGTTTCATCTTGTTGCTTACAGTAAAATGAAAGAAGACAGAGATAAATTGAAGGAAGTATGAATGAATGAAGAGGAGCTAGTACTTGGTGAGCTAAGAGAAGATAAAGAAGCCCAAACCCAATAGAATGCTACGAAGAAGGTGAATTTGAAGACTCATTTGCCGTAGTTTCAGAAATGACCCCATAGACTATAAACAAATGTTTGCTGGTTTAAGTTGCTAAATTTTGGGGGTAATTTGTTCTGCAGCAATAGGTAACTAAGACTGTCATCATCAGTATTGTATTGTCTGTGCAGACAGAGGAAGCCCATCTACCCACTAAGGTAAAATAGAGTCTCCATATCAGCAACAAAAGGCAATTGAAGGCAGTATTACTGAAATGAAAAAGGAAGTTTAAGTAAGTTAATATATTGAATGTTGTAGCCCTAATATATTTCACCAGTTCAAGAGTAAAAACTTATAGAGACTAATATCAGGGGTTCTGCAAGGACAGAATAGATCAGATTGACTGTATACCTATTGCAGAGACCAAGGTTGAAAAGTATCAGTCATAAACAGAGGTTTTTATCACTTGTAAATGCATTTTCTGTTGCTATAACAAAACACATGAGGCTGAAAACTCTATAAAGAAAAGAGGTTTATTTAGCTCACAGTTTGGGAGGCTGATAGTCCAAGATCGGAGTTTCATGGCAGATGACATCACAATGGCAAGAGGGTGTGTAGAAAAGATCTCACAGTGAGTCAGGAAGTTGGCGGAGTCAACTTTTATGGCAACTTGATTTTATAAGAACTGACTTACTCTGTAAGCCCAGGATTAATTTTTTCTGAGGGTGATGCTCCTATGTCCTAATTACCTGGCATTAGGGCCCACTTCTTAAAGTTTCCATCCACTCAGGACCAAGCTTCTAGCATATGAACCTTTGGGGGACACAATAAAACCACAGCAAGCAGATACTTAAATATTTGAGGAAAGTAAAAGGAAAGATGTAAGCTAAAATTAAAAAAAAAAAAACTAAGTTGAAGGAAATGGAAATTATGTGGGAAGAAGAAAACTTGAAAGAAATCTATCAAAATGTTCAGAGAGCTAATAGAAGATAGGACAGCCCTAAACTGGAATAGTTAGAGATCAGGAACAGCTCTTGGGAATCTAAAACTTGGTAGCAGAAACAAAATATTCAATAGGAGGATGGAAACTGTCTGAAGACAGGGCTAGGAACTGAACCCAGGGGGCATTCTGCCTCCAACCTATATCCCCAGCCCCTTTTTAAGTTTTTGTGTTTGAAACAGGGTCTTACTAGGTTGCTGAGAGTCTCACTATGTTACTGAAACTGTCCTTGAACCCTGCAATCCTCTGTCTCAGGCTTTCAAGTACTGGGATTACAGGCATGTACCACCATGTCCAGCTTTTCAAAATCTTCTTAAATAGGTGAATGAGTGAATGATAATAAAGTTGAGTAAATCTTTCTGGATTAGAGCAAAAGGACAGACAAGGAAAACAAGGGGGAAAAAAGAAAAAGAAAATCGAATCAAAGTGAAAGGCCTCCAGAGTTCCAATATCCAAACAGTGGGAACTCTAGAAGGAAAGAGTAGATAGATCAGATGGGAAAAAATAATACCAATAATTATTTGGTAAGACAATTCTTCACAATGAATGGCATGAGTTCCTAGAATCAGCACAGTGGAGGAAATTAGAGCCATCCTAAGACATATTGTGGTAAAATTTCAGAGCATTAAAAACAGCCATGCTGGAAGCTAAATGTCAATGTAGCAATTCTTTCAAAAATAATTTCCAACCAAAAATTCTATACTCAAACAGCCAACTAAATATGAGGGAAGGATACATACATTTTAAGACATTCAAGCCTCAGTAAATTTGTCTCCTATGAATACCCTGTCCTGTGAAGCTACCGAAGGGTGTACTATACCAAGAAGAGAGGAAAGAAACCAAGAAAAAGAGAGACATGGAATTTAAGAAAGGGGCTCCAACGTGGGACTGAGATGGAGGAAATACCCAGCATTTGGGGAAAGAGGCTCCTGGAATGCTAGCTGTGGCGCAGGCCTGGAGAACTACTGGTCCAGACTGGAGCAGAAAGTGCCAGAGAGATTTCCCCAAGAACATGAAGTCGCTAGAACACCTAGTGTGTTTGAATGCATTGAGAGCAGAGTTTCACAACTGGGCAAGTGTGCAGAGTTGAATTGGTGATAAGAACATAGAAAACCAACATGACCATTAAGTACAGGGGAAACAAAATGTGCAAGAATAGACAAGCAATAATGGTATACAAGTGGCTCGCTGTGAAGAATATTCACATAACAGTAATGTAGAAATTATGTGTATATTTCATTGGTGCATTATAGTTACACATAATAGAGATATTCACAGTGATGCATTCATGTATGCCCATGGAAATTAGGGCACACATGATATTGGCCTAAATGAATTTACCTCCTGGCTCTGTGTGGAGAATGAGGAGAGGGAGACAGAAAAGTGGATGTGTATGTGGTGAGACCAGGAAGAGGAGAAAAACAAGTTAACCTTCATCTCTCAAATGGGCCAATAGAGTAGGAAAACATTTTTGGCAGCAATACAAGCCTGTTATTTACTGGCATAGAAAGAGAAAATCATGTAAGAGGGTTGGAAGTCTTTACCTCCAAGGGAGAGAAATGGAATGGAGATTGTGGTAGTATTTGGGGAACATGCTGTTTTTTAATAATCAGCCTCATGGCACTATTTGCTTTTTAAACTATGTGCATATAAATCTTGAATTAAAAAAAGGAAAACTAAATTAATAAAAAATTAAAAAGTAGGAAAGTAAACCAGGTAGTAGCAAGAAAATAGGACTGATTTATTAATACGGGGACACTGATTTAGCACAGAAAATGAAAATAGTAAAAAGTTATGGAGGTAACCAAAAGCATCTCTTCCATTCCACATGAAATAGATTTTTCTGCCTGAACTGAGAAAATTATTTGGGATGATAGTGAGTTCATAACATAGCTTATGATAGTGAAATACTGGTTTTTTTTTTTTTTTTTTGCGGTACTGGGGATTGAACTCAGGGGCATTCTACCTCCGAGCTATACCCCCAGCCCTATTTTTTATTCTTTATTTTGAAACAGGGTCTCACTAAGTTGCGGAGTGCCTCACTAGGTAGCTGAGGCTGGCCTCGAATCCAGATCCTCCGGTCTCAGCCTCCCAAATGCTGGGATTACAAGCGTGCACCACCACGCCTGGCTTTACTGTTGTGTTTTAAAAAATATTTTTTACTTGGGCGAAAACTTGGAAGAATCTCTAGAACAAAAGACTGTGTAAGTCGAGGAGTATATATTTCTTGGCAAGTGATTTTAAGGAGGACTTTAAGCTTCAATGCAAGAAATAACCCTTCAAAATGATCATTCTCATAACTCAAAGCCAATTTAAGATGTTTACTTATTAAGCATTTAATGCCTGCCAAGCCCTTGCCAAGAGCTTTGACATTAACCATGTTACTTATTTTCACATCAACATCGAGAGGATATCAAATCCCTAATCTATGTAGGTGAAGAATTTCAGGCTCAGAGAGTTTAACTCACTTGTATGACTTCACTAGAAAAGTAGGTAGTACCAATTGGGCATGAGGCTACGTCTGTCTGAGTTCAAAGCTGAGGCTGGGGAAAAAACAGGCAGAATTCCCTTCCTCTGACATCTGGGTGTATGTACATGCCTAGTCCAAGTCTATGGATTTAATGAAGCCCAAGATAAATGACCTCCTGCCTCCAACATCATGACAGGTTGTGGGTGGAGAAGACGGAGTAATGACCAAGAGGTGGGGGACTTGGTTTTAGAATCTGAGCTCGGTCCCTAAGTTGCTGGATGGTCAGGTACAATTTCCTTCATTTTTCTGTGTTCTTCTTCAAAATAAGGCGGTAGGACCAAATGATTTCTTTGGTTCTTCTCTTTTTGAGTTCTAGGTGATTCTGTAAGTCATCCCCGATAAACAAGAAATGTGATAGTGACATTTGAGGTCCAGGGTAGTGGGCGTCGGTGTCAGTACTCTCACTGCTGCTCTGGGCTGAGTGCCTTTGGCCCTGTTCAGCAGAGGCAGAGGAGGGTTTAGGGCAGATTGGCAGCAGTGACTTCCTGTTTTGTCTTCCTCCTCCCAGTCTCTGGCATCCTATTTGCTGATGTGACTGTTGTCCTCGATTGTTTTTTATGATAATGATGGAAAGGCCATGGGTTTTGCATCAGAAGACTATAGTCCTGGCTTTTCCGCTTTCATTTGTTCATTCCAGTCTTTATTAACTTGGTGAATATTTATCAGGTATTTACTATGTGTTGGACACTGCCAGGGGACACAGAAATGATTGAGATGTGGTCTCTGCCCTCTGGAAGCTCCTGTGATGACATGTCTAGTCTAAGAAAGATATCCATATAGGGTAGAGTTATAACAGAGGAGGTGGTCAGAAAAGGTTTCCAAGAGAAGAAACATGAATTAGTCTTGACAGACAAATTAGTGCTTGCTAGAAGGTAGGATTGGGGAGCAAAGGTGGTGTAGGGTGACAGGAAATACATTGCAGGTAGAAGCAAAGCAGTAGAAAATGTGGGGATCATTTCCCAGGAGGAACACTTAGGTGCTGTAAAGGCTGGGCAGGAGAGGAGTGTTTTATGAAAGCATGGAGAATGTAGTGGCAGAATTTTCCTGGCAGAAAGAACTCTCTGAGGATTGAACTTGTAGGAGGGCCGCTGTGGAGAAGCACAGGGTGATATGGGAATGAGGATGACTGATCTGGGGCTGCATTTTTGTCACAGCTCAACATGCAAGGACACTGGCTTTCCAAGCTGACAGAGGCTGTGACCCAGAGGGGGGTTAAAGGCCGCCAGAGCTGCCAGTCTGTGGCCCTACTGCTGGTGGCAGCTGTTGTTTAGGGTCCTAGCTGGCACATGTGAGACAGACTGCTGCACCAAAGAAACTGGGCTTTGAGAAATTCCCTGCCCACGTGGCCCTGGCTGGCACTAGGGATGCTCTCCTATGATGGCAAGTCTTTAGTCTCTCTGAACCTGTTTTCCACACTGGGAAGTGGAGCTGATGATGATAATCACACTACCTAATTCCAGGGTTTGTACTAAATGAGCTGCTGTGGAGAGATGGTTGAACGAGCTGTAAAGAACTGTGCAGACGGGAGTTGTTTTAAACTTCCCTCACTCCGGTCTTCTCCACTCCATGCTCCTGTCACCTCTCTGAAGTAGGTGACATATTTGCTCCAACTTTGAAATTAAGTTTGAGTTAACCTTGCACTTTCCAGATGCCAAATCGACTTTCAGGGCTCTGTGGTCTTTGTGTTGAATTGCACAGCTGTACGGAGATGGATGACAAGTCCATTCTCTTGAGCACTTAAAACCCCTTTGCTTTATTATTTTTTTTTAACAGGACATTGCTTAGAGTGATCAGAATACTTGGCTTTGGATAATTCAGCTTTTGGACTCATATGTTCATATGTAATATTTCATTTAAAAGCTATTTTGCTGTGTGTGTGTGTGTGTGTGTGTGTGTGTGTGTGTGTGTGTGTGTGTACACATCTGTGTAGGTACTGGCCTTTAATTTCTTAGAAAGTTGAAAGAACACGGCATGATTCCAGGATTTTATTTTAGGTAGACTTGATCATAATACCTTCACCTCCATCCACTTTGAATCACTTCTCAAAATCCTCCTGAGTGTGGTATTTTAGTATCAGAAGGAGAGGTGGGTGATGTGTTCAATGCCTCGAAAGCCTGGACCCCACTGCTGGGCACTGGTTTTGCTGCAACAAATATCTTTCCATTCCATTATGATGATCAGTGCCTGGAGGCCTGGGGGTCAATGATGCATGTTTTAGCCTTTCTTCCAAAGCTGAGATCATTTGAGAAACCTAGCATTGTTGGAGAGGCTCCTATAGACTGACACTAGTTGACATGTTCAGGGATGATATGCAGGAAACAGACTCTTGATATAGCATAGGGGGTTGAGGTAATACCTGTTCTGCTGGGTAGGGGTGTGTGTGTGTGTGTGTGTGTGTGTGTGTGTGTGTGTGTGAGTAGGAATTGAATCCAGGGGCATTTTACCTCCGAGTTACATCTCCAGCCTTCTCTACTTTTTGTTTTTGAATCAGGGTTTCACTAGGTTGCTGAGAGTCTTGTTAAGTTGAGACTTGTTAAGAGAGACTTGTTAAGTTAAGACTGAGGCTGGTGTCTAACCTGCAATCCTCCTGTCTCAGTTTCTTAAGTACTGGGAATGCAGGCAGGCACCACCACATCCGGTTTTCTAGGTAGTTTGAATATCCTTAACTTTCATATGGGTTCCTGTTCACCCTCTACTTTCTCTATTGTCCTGACAGTTCCCTCTTGAGCTCATTACAGTGTTTTCTGTAAAGAGATCCACTTTGAGTTTCTCAGGTAAAGGAGATTTTACTCTAAGACTACAAATTGGAATTGAATATGGGGATCCTTCTGGAATGGAAGCTGCACTAGTGATTGCTCTTGATTCCCAATGCTCTTGTAGGCTATTGTCTCTTCCTCTTCCTGCTATCCACTGACTTTTTTCTGGTCTGCTCTATATCTTTTAACTACCTCAAAGCTTTCATTTACTCATAATGTTGGCTTTTCAAAGCCCCGAAATGGCTCTGAATTCCCGTGTGGTATTCTTCTGCCTTCAGATCCCACAGTTAACTAGCTCATGATATTAGGATTTGCTGGTTAAAATCTTAAGATGGAACGTAATTGGCTCTGCTTGTGATTTATACCAGCATAAGTGGTCATGCTCACTTCTGTCCAGTCAGCTCTGGTTTTGAGGTATGGGGCTCTGTATAGCCAAACAACACCATCTATGTTATGATAAACTGTGGCAGACAGGACCTGTCATTGTCATCTCTAGTATGGATATTGTTGAGACAGAATCATATAAAAACTTCAGGGTGCCCTTCTAGCCACAGGACTGTGATTAAACATCTTAATAAATTAAGTCTAAATCGAGACTCTGTGGTAGGACTGAAAGTAATGGCCTTTGTATTTATTTTGCATTAAAATTTTATGGCTACTAGATTATATTGCAGGTACTATAGTCTCCTGAGCAGTTAGGCAGGAACAAAGCATCTCTAAAAGTCACATGAGTGACTGCCCTCTCCAAATACGCCCCTGTCTTCTCAGTTACTCTCCTGTTGCAGGGCAACTGGCTCAACTTAAATCCCAAGTGCAGACTTGGAAGAGTTGCTCACGAGATGAAAGTTTCTGCTAATAGGAGGAATCCATCCGTCAAACACTCCCAGATACGGAGGTAATTTCTAGCAAAGGTTTTTGTGGCATTAATTTGTTTTACTCTGACAACTTGATTAATCAGTTTTATTGTGACAACTTGTTTTGCTGCAATGCTGCCTAATCAGGGAGCTGTCACCAAAATACTTTATGGCTTCCCTATTTTCCATCACAAATCAAAAACTCCAGCAACAGCTCACCAACATAAGAAGCAGCGATAATTAAAATGCATTCCGACAGAATTAGGAGGCATTCAGTTGGATGATGTTATTAGGGGAGATTGCACTTGCAGAGAAAGGAACAATCAGATGGCACTCTTTCTGAGTAATTATGCAGCTACCCTGGTGAATCCCAAATGCCACACCTGCGTAAAAGTTCAGGGTGTGAGCTGAGAGTATCATACACACCTCTGCTGGATGCCCACAGTTCTCCCTGCTGGATCTGGGGAGGGAAAGAAGGGCCTCAGCACTTAGCTGATTATCAGGAGCAGATCCATTAGGATTCACTCAACAGTCAGCAGAACAGAATGCAGAAGAAACTTGTCAGGAACAGAGCACTGGAGCAGGAACTCAGGAAGCTCACTTCCATCTGCTCCTAAGCTGTGCGAGAATGAGGGGAGGGTGGAGGAGCATGGCGGAGAGTTTGAGGGATGGAGAGGCGGGTCAGAGGATGTGCAGTTTCCAGAGGGGACATAGTAAAGTGGTAGTTTTAAAGAATCCATGAAATTGACTTTTCTTTCTTTTTGCTTACATTATACCCACAGCAAAGATGGTGAAACAAGGCACCGAAAATCCAGTCCCACAGCAATAGGAAATCAAAGTTGTTAATGTAATGGCTACTCTTTCTCAAGTGCTTACAATGTGCTGGCTGCTGTATAATCAGTTCTGTATATTCCATTATGTAATCATCACAACAACCCTTGAAGTAGTCATGATCAGCTCACACTGCCAGGGAGGGAAACTGAGGCTCAGGGAGGTTATGTAACTTGTCCAATGTCTTGTAGCAAGTGAGTAAATTACAGGGCTCAGATTCAAACTCGGGTCAGTCTGATCTCTAAAAGTTTTTCCACTGGGCTTTCATCAGGGCTCCTCTGGCTGTCTTAAGCCTGGGGCCATCCCTGTGGCAGCCCGATTTCCTTCTCACAGAGAACGGCACTGGCTGCACGGAATTGCTGCCATCTGTTTAGATGCAGGGGGAGAGGCTTCCTGACTAACGGTCAGGTGGGTGTATGCAGCAGGTCCAGCCATGTGTGCAGAAGCGGGAGGGCAGGAGAGACCAGCTTTGCCTCCCCTACACTTGCAGCCTGTCTCCTTGCCATCCTGAGTTATGAATGGGCCATGAATGTTCTCCTGGGGAGGGTCCTGATTTGCTAGAGCTATGGAGATGAGTATTATGATAAGCGGGACATTTATGGCCCCAGATGCCATGGGGCACAAAAGCCAATATGTTACATGCTCATTTAGCATGTTTGACTCTAATGGAACAGGTTGGACATAATTGGCTTTTTAAGAAATGCTGCATTTCATTTTATTTCAGTCAGAAGGCACACACCCCCTGGGTGGTCGTAACTCCAGTCTTCATTCTGAGATTGGCAATGGGGGCTGGTGGGGAAAGTAGATGTATATATGTAGGGTGCAAGATGGCAAAGAAGGTGCCCCTGGGAGAAATGTGGAAAGCTGGGTACTTTTCATGGTCATGAGGGGTTCTCAATACACCAGGAGTTCTTTGGAGCTGGCATTTTTCTTTTTGGTGGCATTTCTTTAGACATGTGGTCAATTATTTCCCTACCCGCTGATGAAGGGCTAGCATTTCTGGCCTGGGATGGTTGGGAAAAATTTCTCTTTTCTTCTTCCATTGGTTCCCAGTTGCAGTCTATGAAATGATGAATGGCAGTGGTAAGTTTTAGAATCAACAGAAGGATGTACTTCTGTGTCAGTCAGGGTTGAGCTGGTAAAGTGAAAACCAAACTAGTTATTTCTTCTGGGAGAATCACATATAGGGAATTGGTTAACAAGTGTTGAAGGATTGCAAAAGCAACAAGGTAATACCGAGGAAACTCAGAGGCAGTAACTCTGTGAAGTAGATACTATCGCAGGAGAACAGAGGGAGGAGGTTGGGGTATCATAACCCAGACGCTCTGAGGAGGAATCATGTTTTGGGGACTCAGATCTTTGGAGGAGAGGGCTCTATCTGCCTGGTGCTAATACCCCCGGAGCACAGCCATGTGAAGCTGGGTCAGATTTCTGAGGAAAGGGCCCTGCTTGAATGGTGCTGGTACTTATGAGGGGTGCAGTGAAGCCGATTCTGGGAGGGTGGAAAGAAGCTGGGAAATGGAACCAATGTCCACTGTAACCAGCTGCAGGTGCCGGGTGAGGGACCATGATGGGAATGATACCTAAGGGAAATGAAGCGGACAGGATGGAACACTCCTCCTTCCTCTACCCTTCCAGGGTCCCTCCAGCTCTTCCTGTTGGCAGAACCAGACACTGACTGGCAGAGCAGAGATATGTTTTGCAGGGTCCCAGCCCCATGGTAGAAGCAGGTGTGAAACTGAGAGACAGTAGCTTAGTAATAGGCACAAACGGTCTGTACTATATTGCATGGTATCTGAGATCATGCTAGGATAAGCTTCTCAGATCTGCCAAGACTTTTGTGTTTAATGTCACTACTCCTTAAGGGCTCTGGAGGGCAAAGAGAACCATGCTGAGATGTGCTACATTTGCTCTGCCTCTGTGTGGCCACTTCTGAGAAGATTCTGTATCCTTGGTTAAATATATTGATACTTTAATCTAACCTTACTGTGTGTGTGATTTCTCCTGCTAATCTGGAGTCCTCAAAATAACTGCAGTTGGTGTGAGTATGATTGGCACCAAATTTCCATCACCAGGTTTAAATCCTGGAAGGAGTGATAGGAAAACAAAGGAGAAAATGGAGCCTGAGAATATTTTAGTCAAGGCCATTGTGTGAGAGGTGTTGAAACGGCTTAAGAGAAAGAGGCTGACTTCAAAGAGAAAAGTGAAGATCTAGTACCATGTTATTACTTTCGCATGAACGAGTTAATCTTTGTTTTTACAGAAAACTCTTTTGAGAGCTATGACCTTGCTTTCCCTGTTTTGTGCAAGCCAAATGAGCTTTTGAAAATGGCTTTCGGGATAGAAACTCAGAAATAATTTTCTTTCAGTAAGGTGAGTATTAAGTCAAACATTAAAAATACCAAATTGAGCTGGGCGTGGTGGTGCACACTTGTAATCCCAGCATTTGGGAGGCTGAGACAGGAGGATCCGGGTTTGCGGCCAGCCTCAGCTACCTAGTGAGGCACACTGCAACTGAGTGAGACCCTGTTTCAAAATAAAGAATAAAAAATAGGACTGGGGGTATAGCTCTCGGAGGTAGAATGCCCCTGAGTTCAATCCCCAGTACCGCAAAACACACACACACACACACACACACACACACACACAAAACAAAACACACACACACACACACACACACACACACAAAACAAACAAACAAAAGAAAAAAACCACCAAATTGAAATAGTCTCAAGATAGTTCAACTAAGCTGTTAAGTAACTAACTTTAACCATAACTTGGTTTAGAAAAAGAGGACTGTACTGAAATGGAACTGGCTAAGAAAACCATGAGGAGATGATTGCAATTTGGAGCACCAGGGTTGAGGAGTTCATCTCCAGGATCAGTGGTCTGGGGAAGGCCACACCTTCTCCCCTTTTGTTTGGGTCACTTTAGAATTTTGGCTTGAAGCCCTGGCTTCCTCAACAGCTGCACTTTACTAAGGATGACAGCTCTCTTGGGCAGTGTCTGTTGAGATAGTAGCAGACTCACACCACACTATAGGAACACCTAGATGGGCTGAAAAGCACAGAGTAGATTAGAAGGAATTGGGTGGGACACAGTGAAGAAGCCAAATTCTTCAGATTTTGAAAGTGAAGTGAGAAAAGCAACATTATTGACTTAGACGAGAGACTGCTCAGAAAGCTGAGCCCTACAAGAGAAGCTGACTGAGCCTGCCCAAAGGTGACCTGAAGTTAGTTCAGGTCAGCAGGTCCCTTCCCCTCCGGGAGTCTGGTGGCTCCTTAGAGAAGTAACATGCGCTAGTGTCTCCTTTCCTTAAGTGTGTAAAACAGATCATTGAGGACATCTCTTTACCTATAGCTACTTGGTTATGCAGAATGGGACATTCCACTATTACTGGCCTCTTAGGAGATCGTTTATCCTAAATAATTACATTTCTAGGGATCACATTAGTGGATATATTCTTAAAAATTAAATATGGAATGAACTTGGTCTCACCCCAATTCCAAGCAGGCAATTCAATACCTGATCAACTTGCTCAGATTTGGCAAAACTTCACGCTTTGTGGATCTAATTAGTCCTACCTGTGAATTACCTTGAAGAAAGAGACTATATTCCTTCTCTCTTGTGGCTAGGCAGTTATAACAAAAAGAAAACTATAGTCATGGCACTTGTTAGTCCATGAGAGGAATCAGATTTCTTGATATGAAGACAAAATGGCTAAAACTTATTTTGATTGTTGCTGGAATTGACACTGGGTGTTAGGAAACTGTAATGTGTGTATACTGCTGAAACTGAAATGTGTTCCACCTCAAATGTCTTTTGTTCGAGTTTGTTCTTGAGTAATTCAGTGAATAGTGCAAACCTATTAAGGGCCTAACAGAATCTTTCCACTTGAAGTTTTGGGAAAAGTATAAAAAAAACAGGTGTAATACTGGATTTTATGTTAGTTTCATTTTTGGATATTTTTGATTGGGTTTTGAAAAGTTGTACTGGCATAGAGCAAAAAATAATAAATACCTGCTTATCCAAAGGAAACCATAGTTCATAACTAAAATCACCCATGATAAAAATTCAGTAATCTCTCTGGTGTCTGCTGATCATGAGAATGAAGAATTAGAGAAGAAGTGTTTTTGTTTTGTTGTGGCATTGGGATTGAATTCATGGTCTTATACATGCTAGGCAAGTGCTCTACCACCGAGTTACCTCCCTAGTCCTTTTTATTTTATTTTGAGATATGGTCTTTAAGTTGACCAGGCTGGCCCTGAATTTGGCAATTCTGTCTCAGCCACATGAATAGCTGGGATTATAGGCATGAGTCACCATACCCGGCTAGAGGAGATTTTTTATATAAAATCTACGACACTGGTATTTATTCATATATCACCTTTTGTTGCTATTATTATTTATTGCCTGAGATTCCCTCTAAGAATCCAGGTATCTTAAGCCTGTGTATTTTTGTGGGGGTCGGTTTCTGGGGAGTGTGGTTGGGATTGCTTCTTTCTTTTAGATAGTTGGTGCTTGAATGTTATTGATGAGAGGCAACTAATAAGCCTATATACATTGGAGCCAATTACAATATAGAAGCCAGAGATCAAAAAAGGAAAGGAAAATGGGAAATTTAAATTTGAGGGCAAGAGTGTAATTTGGACAAATTATTTGGATATGAGAATATATAGCATGGTATAGAAAATTTAAAGCAAGATAAAAATAGTAAAAATATAGGCAAATTGAAAACAGAGTGAACCTCCACTTTTTTGGAAAAAAAAAAAAAGATAATTTCTTTTTCTACTGTCACCAAACTGCCTTCTGTGATCATATGAAACAAAATATACTTCTCTAGTCAGTATATTTGTGTCTCTGCTACCATTTCCCACAAAATATTCCTTAGAGAATAGCCAGTTCTGTGTTTGGGGGATGAACCCTTGAGATGAGCCAATCTATGACAGTAGTAGCTTAAAAAAGTAAATAATGATCAATTACACATGGTAAGTTACAAAACACCACAAGCCCATGGTGACGTTCAAATGGGGCAGATAAAATGAATTGTATCAACATTGGTCAGTTGATTGGTGCCAGATTACAGAAATTACATTCTATAGTGGTAGAAGCATGATCACTTCCAAGGGTGATGGGGTGGACTATGAGAAATCAACAGGACATGGTGGTTCTCAGATCATGCCATTAGGATTACCCAGAAAGAGGGGTCTGAATCAGAATCAGCCATCTGAGAGGAATGGCCTTCTTGGATACAGGGAGGCTGCAGGCAGAAATAGCACTCAGAGTCATCTGGACATGGCTTCAGTTTTCTCCCCCAGATGCAACTGGGTCCTCACTGACAGTGGGTTTGGTTTGAGAAATAGAAGCGCCTCTACATCTTAAATATTTATCAAGACCCCAGCTGATTTGTTTAAGTTCTTCCTGAATGGAATATGCAAAAATTATCCTTTTATATTAAATTTCTTTCCTGTATTTTCAACCTCTTTCTTTCCACCAGTTACTTCTATTTAACTTATCAACATGTTCAAATCTCTACTCTTTTTCTAAAATATTTTTATTTTCATTTTTTTGGTCCTAGAGATTGAACCAGGGGCATTCTACTTCTGAGATATACCTCTAGCCTTATTTATTTATTTATTTATTTATTTATTTATTTATTTATTTATTTATTTATTTAGAAACAGTGTCTTGCTAAGTTGCTGAGCATCTCACTAAGTTGCTGAGACTGGTCTTGAACCTGTGATCTTCTTGTCTCTACCTCCCAAGTACTGGGATTACAGATATGTGCCGCCATGCCTGGCACAAATCTCTATGCTCTTATAAACAAAAAGTGAGAAAATAGAGAAAACCAAACAGCAAAAATCCCCAACACAAAGCAATGTTTGCAAACTCAAACCCCTATATCATCATTCCACTGCATGTCTCCTCTTAGATACTGTCCTGGATTTTTCCTCTCATCTGAACATTTTTGTTGTGAAAATCTTTTTTCTGTGTGTGTCATATTGTAAAAATTTCAGTGCTTCAAAGAAGTTAATAAACTTGAAACATTGTTTTGTAGAGATATTTATATTTATTTACATATTTAACAAATTTTGCTTTTGATTCTTTGATTTTTAGGTCACTTTTTGGGGGTCATTTTAAAATTTTTTCTTATTTATAATTGTGGTAAGATACACATAACACAAAATTTACCATCTTCACCATTTTTAAGTGCACAGTTCAGTAGGGTTAAGTAGGTTTACACTCCTGTGCAACCAATCTCTAGAATTCTTTTCCTCTTGCAAAACTGAAACTATGCCTATCAAACAAAAACTCCCCATTCCCCTTTCCCCCAGGCCCTAGCAACCACCATTCTACTTTGTTTCTATTGATTTATTTCTTCAAATATCTTATATAAGTGAAATCACATAGTATTTGTCTTTTTATGACTTAGCTTATTTCACTCAGCATATACCTTCAAGTTTCAACCATGTTTTAGTAAGTGACATAATTTCCTTCTTTTTAAAGGCTAAATAATATTCCATTGAAAGTACATACCATTTTGTTTATTCATTCATCCATCAATGACTATAGGGCTTGTTTCCCCCTTTTGGGCTTCTGTGAATAATGCTGCTATGAATATAAGTATAAAATATATCTTTAAGATTCTGCTTTCAATCCTTTTGGGTATATAACAAGCATTGAAATTTTTGGATAATATGGTAATTCTGTTTAATTTTTTTTTCGAGGAACTGCCATACTGATTTTCATAGCTCCTATACCATTCTAAATTCTTGCTAACAGTGCATGTAAGTTTCAGTTTTCTACATCCTAACCAACAGTTGATATTCTTCATTTTCTTAATAATAGTCATCCTAATGGGTATGAGATGGTATCTCATTGTGTTTTTGATTTGCATTTTCCTGATGGTAATGATATTGACCATCTTTTTCATGGACTTATTATTGATTTGCATATCACTTTGGATAAATGTATATGTAAGTCTTTGTCCATTTTAAAATTGAATTGTTCGTGTTTTGCTGTGGTGGGTTGTAGGAGTTCTTTATTTATTTTGAATATTAACTTCATCTCAGATATATGTTTTGCAATTATTTTTTGATTCTATAGCTTGCCTTTCATTCTGTTTCTTATATCATTCGATGCACAGAATTTTTTTTTTTTTTTTTTTTTTTTGGTACTGGGGATTGAACACAGGGGCATTCTACCTCTGAGCTATGCTCTTAGTCCTATTTTGTAATTTTTATTTTGAAACATGGTCTCACTAAGTTGCAGAGAGCTTCACTAAGTAGCTGAGGCTGGCCGAGGATCCTCTGGTCTTAGCCTCCCAAGTATTGGGCTTACAAACATGCACCACCACGCCTGGATGATGCACAGCATTTTTTTTTTTTCAGTACTGGGGATTGAACTCAGGGGCATTTTACCTCAAGCTATACCCCCAACCCTATTTTTTATTCTTTATTTTGAAACAGGGTCTCACTAAGTTGCAGAGTGCCTCACTAGGTAGCTGAGGCTGGCCGAGAACCTGTATCCTCCAGTCTCAGCTTTCCAAATGCTGGGATTACAAGCATGCGCCACCATGCCCGCTTGATACACAGCATTTTAAAATGTGCTTTTATTAGTGCATTATGGTCTCATATCATAACGCAAATCATGCTGACAATGACATATATGCACACAGCACTTGGTGCCCCCCCTTCCCATCTCCCCACTTCCCAACACAGAGTATTGAGATCGACATTGGGATTTTCACATATGTACACACAGTTGATATTAGTATTTCCAATAATGAACCTCAGTTTCCCCCTCTCCTTCCTTTAGATCACTTCCCTGGCTCTGCTGAGGTTTCCCCTCCATTTTCTGAAGTCCCTCTGGTATCCCAGTTACTTCCTAGCTTACGCAAATTAAAGAAAACATATGCCCCTTCACTTTCTGTGACTAGCTAATCTCACTTAACATAGTGTTCTCCAGGTCCTTCCAT
This sequence comes from Graphiurus murinus, assembly GCA_004027655.1. NCBI lineage: Eukaryota > Metazoa > Chordata > Mammalia > Rodentia > Gliridae > Graphiurus > Graphiurus murinus. The sequence continues at coordinate 31,499 of PVLC010001766.1, read as the reverse complement.
TTACTTGCAAATGACGTTATTTTATTCTTCTTTATTGCTGAGTAGAATTCCATTGTGTGTATTTCCCATAGTTTTGTAACCCATTCATCTGTTAATGGACACTGGGGTTGGTTCTATAATTTGGCTATTATGAATTGTGCTGCTATAAACATGGGTATGCATATATTACTGTAGTTCTCTGATTTCAATCTCTTTGGAAAGATACTCAGGAATGGTATAGCTGGATCATATGGTGGATCCATTCCCAGTTTTCTGAGAAATCTCCACACTGATCTCTATAGCGGCTGAATTAGTTTGCAATCCCACCAAAAGTGTAGAAGAGTTCGTATTCCCCACATCCTCACCAACAATTATTGTTATTTGACTTCTTGATGATTGCCATCCTGATTGGGGTTAGATGGAATCTCAGTGTAGTTTTGATTTGCATCTCCCTAATTGCTAATGATGTTGAACATTTTTTCATGTATCTATTGGCCATTTGTATCTTCTCTTTTGTGAAGTATATATTCAGTTCAGTTGCCCATTTCTTGATTGGGTTATTTGTTTTACTAGTGTAAGGTCTTTTAAGTTTTTTGCATATTCTAGATATTAATCCTCTGTCAGAGGGATAGCTGGTAAAGATATTCTCCCATTCCATAGGTTTTCTCTTTAGACTCTTGATGGTTTCCTTTGATGGATGCACAGAATTTTAAAATTTTGATGTAGCACAATTTATCTGTTTATGTTTTTGTTGCCAGTGCTTTTGGTATCATAGCTAAGAAATCATTGCCAAATCCAATGCTTCTCTGCAAAAAGCTTGTGTTGGCTTTCATTGTTGTTACCTCTTCTGGGTATTCTGGGTATAGAAATGTAAATTCAGGTTTCTTTTTTTTTTTTTTTCTCTTTGACTTTAAAGATATCATTTCATTTGTTTCTGGATTGCATAATTTTGATGAGAAACCTGCATAATTTTTTTTCTGTATGTAATGTTCTCCCCTGCTCCCCAATTACTTTTAAGATTTTTGTGGCTCTTATGTTTGATTATGCTGTCCTTGCTGTGGTTCTTTGTATGTTTATTCTTCATTTTTAAATCTGTGTATTTGTCATTCCATAAGCTGGAAACATTCTGGTTATTATTTCTTCAAATAGCTTTTCTTTTTTGGTCTTTTCCTCTCCCTTCTCTTTCTCAGATTTGAATTACATAACTTATAATGAACAGAGATTTATTTTGGCTCATGGTTCTGGACTCTGGTAAGTCCAAGAGTGTGGTTTACTGTCAGATGAAGGTCTAAACTAGTTCATCTCATGGTGGAAAAAACAGAAAAGCAAGAAAGTGTATGTGAAAGGAGACAAAGCTCGAGGGATGGACTTGCTTTATAATAATCTACTCTTGTGGTAACTGATTTACTTCTGCAAGAGCTAGCTCACTCCTGTGAGAAAGACAGTAGTTCCCTTTGCTGGCCTTTTAAAGGTCTCACCTTTTAAAGGTCTCATCTCCCAACACTGTTGCATTGGGGGCTGAATCCTAATATGAGTGTTGGAGGGCACAAACCACATCCAACCCATAGCAACACCCCAAAGGAGAGGGCAGGTAGGCATTTGGATGGGCAAGTCTGAAGTGTGGGGGAGGTCAGAGCTTGAGAAACAAATTCCTCAAGGCTCACAGGTGGGAGTCACAGCATAGTGGTGATACTTGAAGTCATGAGACTGCCTGGAGAGTGAATAGAGAAGGAGAAGAGAAGGCTGCAGCCTGGGTCTGTTCTCTGCTGAGGAGGAACCAGCAGAGGATTCAAAAAGGGAATGGCTAATGAGGTGGGAGGGAGACAGGAGAGAGTGGTGACATGGGGTCCTGGCATTTACACCCATGTTTATCTGATGCCAAAGACCACTCCACTGACTGACTTTTTTTTTTTTTTTTTTTCCAAATCCTGGGAGTTGTTCCCAGGGCTTCACACACACAAAACATGTGTTGTAGCACTGAGCAACATCCCCACCCCAACCCAGTCTGACATCTACTTTTTAACATTTGCTACAAAAATTTGTTTTCCTGTCTATCTCCATTAGCCCACAGTCTCCTTGTATCCCCAGGTCTAATGGATTCTGATTCTGATTCTGATTCTCTCTCTCTCTCCCTCCCTCCCTCTCTCTCTGCAGTCACCCTTTTTCCAGTGTTCTCTCAGATAAATTCTCAGATATGTTATCCAATTTTCTAGTTGTTTAAGGATGGAAAGTAAGTTTACATCCAATTATGACATCCTGGCTGGAGGCAGAAGTTCTCATCTGAACTTTCAGATACATTTTTTTTTATTTCTGGTAAAAATGTGTATATTATATATATTTTTTCTTGTTTCATCAAATTCTACTTGTGTCTTTCTTTTTTAAAAAAAAACTTTAAATTTAAACTTGAAATATTAGAACAATGTTGCATTCACAGCAAATATGTGAGGAAGAGATCTCCCACGTACTCCCTGCCCCTACACATGTACAGCCTTCCTATTATCAATATCTCCTACCAGAGTAGCATATTATTTCCAATTGATGAATCTATGTTGACACATTATTATTACCCAAAGCCCATAGTCTACATTATGGTTCATTCTTGGGGCATACAGCCTGTGAGTTTTACCAAATTTATAATGAGATGTATCTACCATTATAGTATCACATGAAGTATTTTCTCTGCTCTAAAAACTTTCGGCCTATGGCTCCTTCATAACCCTGGCAACCATAGATCTCTTTATTGTCTCTACGGTTTTGTTCTTTCCAAAAGGTCATATAATTGGAAACATACAGTATATAGCATTTTCAGGTTGGCTTCTTTCACTTACTAATATGCATTTAAGTTTCCTCCATGTCTCTTCATGACTTGGTAACTCATTTCTTTTTAGCACTGAAAAATATCCCATCATCTGGAGGGAATACTATTTATTTATTCATTTATCTCTATTGAAGGACATTGTGGTTGCCTTCAGGTTTTGGTAATTACAAGTAAAGCTGCTATAAACATTTGTGTAGAGGTTTTCGTATGGACAAACATTTTAAAATCCTTTGAATAGATACCAAGTATTGCAATTGATAGATTGATGGTAAGAGTATATTTAGTTTTGTAAGAATCTGTCAAATTGTCTTCCAAAGTGGCTACGTCAGCCTGCATTCCCACCAGTAATAGGGTTCCTGTTGTCCTACATCCTAGCCAGCATTCGATGTTGTCGGAGTTTTGGAACTTGGCTATTTAAGTAGGTATGTAGTGGTAACTCATTGTTGTTTTCGTTTCAAAAATTTTTGAGTAAATGAAGAAGTCCAGATATACAGTAACCAATATTACAAATCTCTCTATATATAATACTAAAAGTGAATATAATTAAGTTGCTTCAAATTTTTTTCTGAATAATAATTATGCTAAATATATAGTAAGTAGACTTCTTATGCATAAGGTGTTATCCTAAGTATTTTACATATAGACTCATTTAATCTCCACGACATTTCTATGATTTCAGCACAATGAGTGACATTGTTGTGTAAATGAATTAAGTGGGTAATATAGTGATTTAGTATGCCCAAGGTCATGCAACTAGTAAGTGGGGCAGGAATACGAATCTGGAGAGGCTGGCTACAGAATTTGAGCTGATAATCACTACATTATACTGCCTCTCATAATTACTAAAATGCATAAAACAGTCACATCTTAGTAGGAGTTCTCTGTCCTTGATCTCTGGTCCTATTTTCCTTACTTACAGGTGCAAATGAAGAGAGTTTACATCTTTCCAGTCCATTTTAATTATTTTATCTTCATTTATACATATTAATAAATAACATGTCATATTTTTGTGTTTTAAATCATATGAAAGTTATTATATCATACCTACAATTCAATGGCTGGCTTCTTCAGCTTATTTTATTTTAAAAAAGAATCTATTTCAAGATATGTATAGTTATATTTTAGCTTATTATATAAACACCCTAAAAATTGCAAAGCTCCTCCAGGTGGTATAATCTATACCCGCCCTTCTCTCTCTTGGGGATCCTCCCTTCTCTGGCTCCCCTCCAGTCAGTCCCTCCTTCCTCCTCCCTCCTCTGCAGGAGCCTTTGATGAATCTTGTGGAGTCCTGTCTTGGTTTGCTTCTTTATAGCTACATTTTCAAGTCACTTCCTAATAAAGGGTTCATGGAATGTAAATGTTTTGAAACCATGCTTTCTGCCATCATCTTTGTCTTCTCTATTTTATACTTGATTGGTAATTTGTCTGACTATAGGTTCTAGGCTGAAATAATTTCCCTGTGACTTATGAAGATATTGGAGTGTGACATTCCAGCTGCCAGGGAGCTGATTCTAGATAGTTGTATGAGACCTACTTTTTCCTCTGTGTAGGCTTTGTCAAGTTTCTCTTTACCATTGGTATTCCAAAATTTCAAAATAGATATGCATTGGCATAGTACTTTTTTTCCCCAAAGTTTGCTAGATATAGGTTACAACTTTTTATTCTGAAATTCCCATCCTTCATTTTGGGGAATTCAAAAATATCATTTAAAAATAATTTTTCCCTCTGCTTTCCTGTTCTTTTATTTTTTCCTGGCTATTTTATTGATGAACTTCTTGGACTGATCTTATGTCTTTGTACTCCTTTTTTTAATTTCTTTGTCTTTTTGTCCTGTTTTCTGTGACATTTTCTCAACTTTATCTCTCAACTATTCTATTGGTTTTCTTTTATTTCAGTTGCTATACATGTATATTTAAAAATTTCAAGACCTTTTTATTATTCTCAGAATGTTCCTTTTTATAGCAACCTATTTTTGACTGTTCATGTGTCATGAATATAATCTTCACCTAATTTCTCTGAGAATATTATCATTTTAAAAAACCCTCTTCTTCTTTTTATTGTCTCCTCCCCTCCCCCCTCCTGGATTAATTAGGTCTCCTTTTTCACCCTGGAAGGTTTCTTCCAAGTCTTGACATCCTTGGCTGACTCTTCCTGTCAAGGAGAAAGGCACTTAGGAGCTCTCCATCATGGGTGGTACTTGCTGATTGGTGCTTCAGTGCGTGGTTAAGCAAGGGCTCTGCTTCTATACTTTTGAAATGCACAAATATCAGTATCTGTTCTATTGGGACATTCTATATCTCCAGAGAATGACCCACAGATTTCCTGTCTGCAGTCAAATTCACCTAAGATTATAACTTGGAGCTACCCAAGGGTAGCTGGGAGTCTTACCTTCATCAAATTCTGGTGGAATGTCTTCTGTCTTCTACTCTTTTGTTGGTCTGGTCTCCCTGAATATGGAGCCTCTGTGGTTTAGTTTCACCAAAGAATGAGCCATCCATTTAATATGGAACTGGGAAAGGGTTGTTGTCCACCTTTGCATCCTCAATCCCCACCCTTCTCCCATAGTTGCTGGTGATACAGAACATGGAGACTTCCCTGGTGTGACATTGACATCTTCCTCTGCACATACTTGGTATTCTGGGGTCTGTTAATGCCTCTCTTCTCCTCATCAATCATTTGGTGCCGTCACTCTTCTCTTTGTCCTTGTGGGTTTTATAGCATTTTTAATTCTCTATTCTCATTTTAGTGGAGTACTGGGAGGGTGAAGATTAAATTTACCTGTTCAAACGACCATGTTTAATAGATAGTGGGGAAATCTGTTTCTATCTTTTTTATTTTCAACCTTTGCCCCCTTCTTACCTACTCTCTGTGAAAAAAGCAACTCATTTAGATCACAATCCAAGCTTCCAGTTTTAGGTGGGAAACTCAGTGTCTTCATACAGGAGACAGGCTCAGGTCCTTTGTTGTCCTTCAGGTATGTTTGGTTCCTATTCTGTGGGGTTAAAATATCAGCAGCCACTTCTTATTTCTGATCCTATTGCCCTGTGGCCTCATGACTCTAGTGAACTAAGGTTTTCACTCCATTTTTTTGCAGGGATTTTTAGGTTTTTTTTTTTTTTTATAGTACTTGTGATTGAACCCAGTGGGGTTCTACCTCCGAGCTACACCCCAAGTACTATTTTTATTCTTTATTTTGAAACAGGGTCTCACTAAGAAGCTGACGCTGGCCACGAACTCGGATACTCAGGTCTCAGCCTCCAAAGTACTGGGATTACAAGGGTTCGCCATCATGCCTGGTTTCCTAGTGTTGTTTTTTAACACACACACACACACACACACACACACACACACACACACACACACACACACACACGCTTCCCCCTAAATTATTCATAGATTATAGAGGAGGCGGTGTCTTACGATATTACGATACTGGTCCCACTATCTTGATCATAAGATCTTCTTGGACGTTTTGACAGGAAGTTGTGAACCTGTCACAGTGTTTTGTAATCTTCTATCCTTACCTCCTGATTGAAAGTACTTTGCTAAAGTTTCCTAATTTCCAAACTCTTTAGTTCTTGTCTGGTTAACTTCTCTGTTGTATTTGACACTTCAGATAGCTTCCTCCTGAAACTCTTTTTCTAGCCTCTGTCTTTTGTATTTTCCTAGTGTCTTTTGTATATCTCTAGCCAATCTTCCTCCATCTCGTTTGGGGCTCCACTTTCTCCATCTGCACTGGAATATCAGTGTTCCCCAGAGTTTCTCTGCATTTCTCACTGTACACAGGTACCCTGGTTGATTTAATTTTCATTCACTATGTTACTTACTAATCCTATGCTGGTGGGAATGAAATTTCCATGTGAAGCCCAGAGCTCTCCTCCAGACTTCAACTTTTAAAAAGGTGCTGCTGGATGGCTCTACCTGAAAGACCTTTGGTCATCCCAAGTTGAAGATGCCTTAGGATAAACATCTTATCCTCCTTTCTAACCTCCTTGCTTTCCTTGGATTTTCTGTTTCAGTAGATGACACCAGCATTTACCTGTTCACATAAGCTGGAAACCTGGGGCCCTTGAATCCTCCCTCACCTCCTTCTAGTTATGTTTTTTGGTTGTCAAGGAGCAGACATGGTCCATTTACCTCATGCAATGGGAGCTTATTTGGGCAGAAAGGAAGGCGAGAATCTAATGGCAATGAGTCAGGCTTCATAAGAAGCACAGCTGGACTCAAGGCAGCTCCAGAAACCTCAGGATCTGCAGTTTGCAGGACTTCCTGGCCATTAATGTGACCCCAAAATCCCTACACTATTCATCTCTGACATTTAACTTCCTTACTCTTTTCCTCCACCTTGTATCTTTTCTCTGTAACATAGATTGTCCTCACAACTCTGGCTTGCTGTGACTTTCCATAGTTCCGGCCTGACTTCCTCCTTTATAGAATCTCAGCTTGATCTTATTCGGGCCTCTGCTCCTCTTCTTCATAACCTGTTTCTTTCCTTCCTTTCTCCTATTTTTCTCCTTCCCTTCCTCCCTCCCTCCTTCTGGGGATTGAACCCAGGAACATTCTACCTCTGAGATACACCAACATTTCTATTTTATTTTGAAACAGTGTTTTGCTAAGTTGCTGAGGCTGGCCTTGAACCTGCAATCCTCCTGTCTTGATTTTCCAAGTACTGGGGTTACAGGTGTACACTACCACTCCTAGCATCTATTTTCTTTATGCTCAATGGGTTGGATTCCTGTGAGATAGGCCATAGTACAGTACCTATTTGCCTATTGAAAGGCTTCCCTTGCCCCGGGTTCCCATTCCACTGCAAGCACCTGTAATAAAAGGAGAGATTAATATGATATGAAATATGACCTCTTCAGCTTGCCCCTGAATGGCATGGACTGGACCTCTACCCTTCATAGGGGGAAGCAGCATAAAGACACAGTGATTGACATGTTGATTAATTTCTTATTCAGTATCTCATCAAGTCCTATCAGATTTATCTTCTAAAGAGTTTCCCAAACCTTTATCCTTCTCTCCATTCTTAATCTCAATGTTGATTCAAGCCTTCAGCTTTCATCTGCCCTGTGATAATACCTCAGTGCTCTCCTTCCATCTGCTCTTGTCCTTTCAAATTCATCTTCTGCATAAGCAAAAAAGTGATGTAACCAACACAGCTCAGGCAATTTCTTTCCTTAAAGTCCTTCAATCCTTCCTTTCATGTTCTTCCTAGGAATAATTCCAAATTTCTTTAACTTTCTCTCTTTGTGCTCTTATGCAACTTAACTTCTGTTTTATCTGTTTCTTATCCTCTATTTCTTTTCCCTCCTCTTCCTTGTTTCCTAATTGATCACATTTAAATATATTCAATGTATCTCTGTATTTATTGGATAAGATTTATTGTTTGTTCTTAACTAAAATATCAGACAATTTCAACTTTCATTTGCCCCTTAACAGGAATCCAGAAAAGCTAACCACATTTTGTTGTTTTTTTTAAATTTCCACATGATTGCTTTTTCCTCCCTGAGGGCCAGTGCTTCCTCGGCTGAGTCTTGGATGATTGCAGAAACTTCTAATCATTGGCCAGAGCTCAGTCACTCCCAGATCCAATCCATCTCTTATGTTTATATTTTGATATCTGAGCATGCCCCTTTCCTGTTTAAAAATCCAAGGCCCCTCTCAGGTCTGCATCCTGCTTCTTCCTGTCTCTCACATCAGATTATCACCCAGGTACACCCCTGTGGTCTTCCTGCGAGGGTTCCCTGCCCACACCCACCTCCCTGGTAATGGTCTCCAGTCTGTAGGGTGTTATTACTATTCTGCTTATTCTGTGGGAGAATGCCACACTTATTTAGATTTTGGTGTCAACCTCTGTCTGTCCATTGGATGCAATATAATTACATGAAAAGTAAATAATTCAGTTAACATGCTGTCTTTCTTACCACCACCAAGCTACTGATTTAGCTGTCAGAATGTAGCTCCCAGGCACTATGGCATGGACTGCTGGGCAGGAGTGTGTTATATTTGTTTTTATCTGGTCTCCCACCTCTATGTCCCTTTACTCTGGAGAACCTTACACTGTGCTTTGACTGTAGGTAGTCAGTAATTGCATGTGGGCATGAGCAGAACAGATTCTTTCCTCCAAAGTCTTTGGTTATCAGCTATTTTATTGGGACACTGTAATTGTATATGACAGTGAGATTCATAGTGGTGCACTCTTATGTGCACATAGCATTATTTGTTCTGTATTTGGGAGACTGAGACAGGAGGATTGCAGGTTCAGCCTGTCTTGGCAACTTAGTGAGACCTTGTTTCACCAAAAAAAAAAATACCATATTTTGTACCTTTATCTAAAAAGGTGACCTAAGGCACTCAGGATGTTGGGACTGGTGGGGTAGTGCACGAGTGGTGCATGTGGTGAGTGACTTCTACCTAATGGTTTTCCTGTTATGATCAAGCCAATCCCTCCTGGGGAGGCCTTTTAGATTTTTAAAAATTGAGGTGCAATAAGCCACAAATATTTATAGTGCATGATTTGATAAGCTTTAAGATATGTGTATACCTGTGAAAACATCACCACGATCAAGATGATGAACATATCCCTCCCCCCTTCGTGTGTTCCTTTATAATTTCTCACAATTGCCCCTCCTTATTGCCCTGTTTCTCACAGGCAATAGATGTTCTAGTTTTTTTGTTTGTTTGTTTGTATTTTTTTTTTTTTTTGCGGTACTGGGGATTGAACTCAGGGGCATTCTACCTCCGAGCTATACCCTCAGCCCTATTTTTTATTCTTTATTTTGAAACTGGGTCTCACTAGGTTGCAGAGTGCCTCACTAGGTAGCTGAGGCTGGCCGCGAACCCAGATCCTCCAGTCTCAGCCTCCCGAATGCTGGGATTACAAGCGTGCGCCACCACGCCCGGCTTGTTTGTTTGTATTTTTTTGACATTATAGTTTAGCCAGCATTCTCCCAAAATTTATATAAATGGGATACTATAATATAGATTCTTTTGAGGGAAAGGGTTTGGCTTCTTCCTCTCAGCATAATTATTTTGAGATTCATCTATACTGTTGCATATATTAGTCATCCATTATTTTTTATTGCCAAGTCCTCATTCATTGTATGGCTATATCACACTTCATTTAGTCTTCCACCTGTTGATGGATATTTGGGTTCTTAGCAGTTTTGGACCATTTGAGTACAGCTATAACTTTTAAATTTTCATCTCTCTTGTGTATTTTTAAAAATCTTTTTATATTTTTATTGGTGCACTGTAATTATACATTGCAGTAAGGTTCAAAGTGACACAAACATACAAGCACACAACACTTCGTGTGTTTCTCTCCGGATCTCACTCCCCCCCCCCCCCGCCCCCGTCCATGTTAGCGAGATTGGTAGCGATACTTTCATATATGAACATAGCATTATTTGAACTGTTCCCTTCATCAATATTCCCTTTTCCCCTCCCAACCTCCTTGTCCCGATTCCCTTACACTATTCTACTGGTCTCTTTCCTCCTTTTTCTGAAGTCCCTTATTTTCCTACTTTCTCTCTAGCTTCCACATATGAGAGAAAACATACGACCTTTGACTCTCTGAGACTGGCTGATCTCGCTTAGCATAATATTCTCTAGTTCCATTCATTTTCCTGCAAATGACATAATGTTGTTCTTCTTTATGGCTGAGTAAAATTCCCTTGTATGTATATACCACATTTTCTTTATCCATTCATCTATTGATGGACACGTGGGTTAGTTCCATAATTTGGCTATTGTAAATTGTGTTGTAATAAACATGGTAAATATCTAAGAGTGAAATAGCTGTGTCATATTGTATTATTAATTGAAAATATTGAATGTAATATTTACCATATTACATTTTATCAGAATTGTGTGCAAGTTGCATTTGCTCCACAATCGCATAACACTTACTATTGTCTCCCCCATCCCATTCTAATAGGTAAGTAGTGGGCCATTTAGATTTTGGAACTTAGGAAAACATTTGGATTCCATTCTAATGCTATTAAAACATAATAACTTTTGAGGGGGCCTCTGGTGTTGTGTTTTTAGAAAGAGAGTCACCTGATGGCCAGCCAGGTTTGAGTGAGCTGGGGTCATGGTAGCATCTTCCAAAGGGATCAGGAAGGTCCATAACAGAAGTGATGCAGGAAGGTGGAGAAGGCAGGAAATGGAGTCAGAAATAACCTTTTCTTCAGGGTGAAATGTGTCTAATTAATTGATCTTGTGTTGTATTATATCCACTATCCTCCACCAGCGTTAAACCTGTCAGCATGAGAAAAGCCCCCAGTTAGACAGAAAAACTTTGACCCATTTGCTCTGACGTCCTGGTAGGGAGTGACATGGTGCTGGGTTCATGACTTAGTGGGACCAAGGTGGTTCTGCAAATCCACCGCCAAGGTGAGCCATGGCCACAGCCACACCCCTCTGTACCTTCCCCAGTGACAGGTATGAATAGAAAAGAGACTGTGGGAAAGACATGGCCAAGCATAGACACAAGATACAACTTGTGTGGTTAGAAATGTTACAGAAAACAGGCCCATGGCCACTGCTGCAGGCTTGCTAGGCATCAGGACTAGAGTAGCCAGGAGTTCTTATCTGACAGGGTAGAGGGATATAAAGTGCTCCCACCCAAGAGAGAGTCTATAGATTGATCTGTTGTTTGGGATAAGGGGCTGGAGTGGGGTTTTCTTCTCTGGGAAAGGGGTTGGTTCACTGGCCTTAGAGCTAATACATATTGAACCATGTCCTGTGCTATTCTAACTTCTTGCCTGGGATCAACATATTTAATTCTCAGAACCCTCGATGTAAACTATTATCCTTGTTTTAGAGATAAGACAAAAAAAAAGATTGTTATGTTTCTTGTCTCAAACCAAAAAGCTAGTAACGTCACAGAGCTAGGATTAACACTGGGGCCCCCTAGTTGGTGCATCTGAGCACTGCCCCAGATCCTCAGGGTGAGTCACAGGCCAAGGGAAGTTGAAGGAATCACATAGGGTCTTGAAGCCAGACTCTGGATGAAGCTGCACACTGGGACAGTGACCAGATCTGTGATCCCAGTGTCACTGCAGGTTAGGACTCATTGCTCCATGATTTGTTCTGTCCTGGGGACCCCAAAAGGCAACTAAAACCTTTAAGAGTGTGAGGGAGAGCTTGAGAAAGCAAGAATGAAAGTGAGAGAGAAAGAAAAGGCTTCCACTGGAAATGAGCCTGCAATAAAAAACTCTAAAACACATGGGAGAGACTAATACAGAGCCACAGCCAACAACAAAAACCACATGCTCAGCGAGTTCACTTTAGATGAAATGAGAATAGTAGAGAAAGGTAAAAATGGTTCTAAAATAAGTCTATCTAAAGAGATAAAGAATGGTATAGGAACAATTAAAAACTATAAAAACTTTAAAATAAAATGGAAAAAATGACATAAAAACAATTATAAAAAAGAATCAATGAGAAATTCCACAAATACAAAACATTTTAATTAAAATAAAAACGCAGTGACAAGATGAACTCTAGTTGAATAAGTTGAAGAGAGAATTAGTGAATTGAAAGATTATACTAAGGGATTCACCTAGAAGGTAGATTCACATTTTCTCAGTAGACAGTATAGTCTTTTTTTCTTTCTTTTGTTGTATCATATAACGACCTTCTACTCTGATTATAAAAGATATTATATATATATGTCATATACAAAAGAGAAAAGGGAGAAAAGTATATAAGTAGCAATAATCTGTAATTCTGTAAATCAGCAATGTCTAGTGGGTCAAGATTTTATTGTTTCCTTCTAGGCTTTGCTGTATCACACACACACACACACACACACACACACACACACACTATATCTGTAAGAATTATTATGGTATATAATATTTTTGTATATGTATCTCTCATTTTACATGTATATATAAACATTCAGTGTCATTCTATAATTAGCTAATTAATTTAGTACCATAGCTGTTTAATATTATATCATGAGTGTTTTTTTCTTGTGACGTTAAAATTGTTAGAAAACCTTCTTATCAGCTGCTTAACACAGCCACCATCATATTTTTCTTCCACCATACCTTTGCTGTGGAGTTTGAAGTTAATTCAGATTTTCCGCTAATATAAATAGTACTTTATATACATCTGTGTATGTGTCATTATTTTTAATTTTCTCTCTTTGAGATATTCAGTTTAGGAAAGTGCTTTTAATTTTTCAGGTTTCTTCACCTAGACATTTATGTTATGAATTACTGGTTTTATTATGTTGTCAGAAAAACGTTGATTACACAATGTATGCATTTAGACTTGTTGAAGTTTCCTTTGTAGCTCAGTATCAACTTTTGTAAATGTTTCATGGGCATATGAAAAGAAGGCGTATTTAATGATTGTAGGGCACATCGTTTGATGTAGTTCTATTAATTCAATCCCATTAACTTTATTATTTAAATCCTCTGTATGTCTGCTTATTTTTCCTTTCTTAATCTAGCAAGAAAGAGTGGGTGTCTTAGTATTCCACGGCGATTATGTGTATCAGTCTTCCTGTGTGGCTCCAACAATTTTGGGGTTTTATTTGCTAAATTATTTGACATATAAAAACTTATGAGTATTACATTTTCATTGTAGATTGTAACTTTTATAAGTATAATGTGACATGTTATGTTTTGTTGAATGTTTCTTGCCTAGAATAAAAACCTTTTCAGAATTTAACATTGCTACTCCTATGCAGTATTGTTTTATACGTGCCTGAAAAATTTTTATTCATCTTTTTATTTCACACATTTTTTTTGCTATTTTGTAGTATGTATATTTTTTGTAGGCAACCTAGAGTAGGATTTGAATTTATAGTACATTGGAGGATATTTTTATTTTAATGGGGAAGTTAAACTCCTTGTATTTATTTCAGGATTGATTTATTTGTTTTTTAATTTGTGACTATTTTATGCTTTCTATTTTTTATGCTTCTTTGCTTTTTCTTTGTTTTCTAGCTTATGCTACATGGTGTCTGTTTTATATCCTTTTATATTCTTCAGTGATTTGGAAAACATGTCCTATTTTAAGTGATACTATTGATTACCTTTAAGTATTAGGAAATACTTAAATAATGTACTTTAAAAAGATTTTCTTGTGATAGAAAACATGTAAAGAAAATGTATTGCAGACCTGAAAAAATTGCTAAAAGACTAGGTATTAAGTGTTTCCACTACACAAAAAGAGTAATTTTGTGAGGTAATGCATATGTTAATTCACTCTATTTAGCCATTTCAAATGTATACATATATAAAGCATCATTTTGTATACTATAAGTATACATAACTTATTTATTTTTTTGCAGTACTGGGGGTGGAATCCAGGGGCATTCTACCTCTGAGCTATACTCCCAGCCCTATTTTTTATTCTTTATTTTGAAACAGGGTCTCACTAAGTTGCGGAGTGCCTCACTAGGTAGCTGAGGCTGGCCAAGAACCCGGATCCTCCGGTCTCAGCCTCCCAAATGCTGGGATTACAAGTGTGCGCCACCATGCCTGGCTTATACATAACTTATTTTTTATTAAAAATAAATAATTTAAAAGGTGCATAAAATACGTATGTTCAGGCTTATTGAGTAATTATTAAGCTAACAGCCATGTAAGTAACACCTTTTACTTTTTTTTGTGTGTGTATGGTACTGGGAATACCTCAGGGGCATTCTACCTCTAAACTATACCCCCAGCCCGGATCCTCCAGTCTCAGCCTCCCAAATGCTGGGATTACAAGCGTGCGCCACCATGCCCGGCTCACCTTTTACTTTTAAACTTCCTATTTCCTTATAGTTTTGATATGCTTTTCGCCATAATGATGTTTAGAGGTTTTTATTTTTAAGTGACTATTTTGCTTTTTTTACATTTTTGTTTTAGGATTCGATTCATTTAGATTCAGTATAATTACCAAGTGTTTGCACTTAAGTCTACCACCTTATTTTGCAGTTTCCATTGTTCTCCCAGTTTTAAATTCCTTTTATGCTGTTTTCTTACATTGTTTGGACTTACGGAATATTTTAAAATAATCATTTCATTTTTCTTTCAGCCAGTTTGGAAATAGTTACTCTGTTTCTATTCATTTGGTGGTTACCTGTGAAATTATTACATGTGTACTTACTTTATCAAGGTCTGAAGTTAATTGATACCTTTAGTCTCCTGGTAGTATAAGAACCTTAGACTGTTTTAAGTCTTTCTCTTCCCTCCTGATTTATACAACCATGAGTTACTTAAGACTCTCACTGCATTCTGAGAAATGCATTGTTAAGCCAGGTGTGGTGGTATACACTTGTAGTTCCAGTACTTGGGAGCTGAGACGGGAGAATCGCAGGTTTGTGGCCACCATCAGCAACTTAGTGAGCCTTTTGGTAACTTAGTGAGAACTTGTTTCAAATAAATATATGCATGAATGAATGAATAAATAAATAGGTAAATAAATAAATAAAACAGGGCTGAGGGTGTAGCTCAGACGTAGAATGTTCCTGGGCTCAATCCCTAGTACCACACACACACACACACACACACACACAAAGAAATGCATTGTTAAGCAATTTCATCATCTTGCTGTGAACCTACAGAAACAAATATGATGACCACATCACTGGGAGAAGATATAATCTTACAAGACCACCATTGCATATGTGATCCACCGCTGTCCAAAATGTCCTTATGAAACACATGACTATATTGTTGTTGTTATATATTTTAACTCTTTGTTTTAAATCCTTGGAGGCATTTAATTCTTACATAGACATTAATGTCTTATATAGTCAGTATTTAAATTTACCAAATATTTACCCAAATATTCACGCTGTTCTTAGTTTCTCATTTCTTTATCCACAGTTCTTTAGTATGGGATTACTTTCTTTCTACCTGATGCCTACCCTTTGGAATCCCCATTGGTTAAGGTCTGCTGATGGTGAGTTCTCAGATTTTGTTGGTCTGAAAAATAGGATTCTTGATTGGCAAATGTTTCTGTTCAGTACTCTGAAAACATCATTTTGGCTTCTGGGTGTCATTACTGGGGAGAAGTTGGCTATCCGTGTAACTATCTTTAAAGATTAGAAAAAAATTTCCTCTGTTGTTCTTGAATTTATATGTATAGGGATTGGGCATGCACTCTTTCTATTCATCCTTAGGATTTGTTTGGCTTCTTAACTTAATGTCTTTAATTAATAAATTTTTTTTCCATTATCATTTCGAGTATTGCCACTCCCCTATTTTCTCTCTGCTCTCTTCATGACACTCTTTGTTTTCTACTCTAAATCATTTCTTCTGCCACATATGGTTCACCAGTTTTCCACTCAGCTATATTGATCAGCTGTTACATTCACCCACTGTTAATTTCAAGGATTCTAGACAGTCTATTTATAAAAACAACAACAACAAACTCTTTATAGCTTTCTGCAAAGACTTGTTGTAAATATTTTAAAATTTGTCATAAAAACACACAATTGAATTTAATCCAGGCCAGATAATTCTAATATCTAAAGTCTTTGTGACTCTGTTTCTGTATGCTGTTTTTTCTTAAGGTTCTCATTTCTTCCACCTTATCTGTTTTAGTATTGTTGACTGTATGAATGTCATCATCCTCACAGGTATTATTTTTAGGGATTTTTTGAGGCATAGTATGAAGGTGAATATTTTTCAAAGAGGGTTTTTATTTAGTTCTGCTGCATGCCTAGGGGAACTACCATCCTAAAAACACATTAAATTAAATCTATGCCCTGAGGGTTTGTTTATTTTTTCTTTTTGGTCCAATCAAGTGATATGAGCTAAAACTTTGCTCAAGGGCTTCTTGTGTTTGCAATTTCTCAGGTAGGTTTTTATTTTCACTATTTACTCTTTCTTCTGATGTGCCAAAGCAGCTTTCCTATTAGTATCCAGAGGTGGTTTTTGTGAGAGAGGAGAGATGGGGCTATGAAGGAAGGTTTACCTGCAGTTCACTCTTATCTGGAAGATATAGTTTTTGTGGCTATCAGCTTTATATGAGGAGTAGGTATACACACACAGAATAGCAAATAAAATAATATTGTTGACTATGAAAATATAAAAACTTGGCATGTATTTTACTTTCTTTCACCATTATCATTTTATTCTTCTTTCCTTCCCATTTCCCATGTGTTTTAATATAAATTGGAGTTTTTTTAATCTAGAATATTAATTTTAAAGTATTTTATACTATGTGACTTCTCTTTCAAACATTTTCTTGCATTTATATTTGTTTGCAATTACGTTTATAGCAATTATCTAGATATATATTTAATAGACCTCAGTAGTCCACATATAACTTCCCCCATTCTTAACTCAGACATGTATCTTTATGTAATTACATAAAAAATAGGAAAGGGAAATTAGGAGCTATATTTTCTGAATTTCTGCATATCATACTATACCATTTTTTTTTTTTTGGTCTCCTTTACACACTACAGGACATTTGGCTGGGTATAGAATTACATAGAACCTTTTATTTTTGAAATTCTTTCTTATTCTGCCACTTAAGAGTTGGAATGAAACTTGAAGTTAGCTTGCTCTGTTTGCAACCTTTTTAGTGACTAGAAAATTATCATATTTTAAAAGTGTATACTTAAGCCCTAGGGTTTACTCACCAGTGAGTTTCAACATCTTACAGTCATAAGAGTATCCCATATTTCCTATGTGTCATGCTCCATCATCCTTTCTGGCAGGAGTCTCAATCTTTCATCAGAGCCCACCTGTTGCAACTATTCCTGAGAATTAACAGGGACATTCACATATTTAGCTTCAGTGTTTCTCAACCTCCACCAGTTTCTTAGTCCAAAATCAGAAGCTCTGTGGATCCCCAGTTTTGGTTTCACAGTTGACCAGAGCCAGTCTTTGCAGTCTAGTTACCCCTCTGCTCCATCAACTGCTGGTCTGCCTCCCTGTGCTGCAGATAGTCTCAAGCTGCCCATGGTGCTAGCTGGTGCATCACCACTGACCTCTGGACTGCCAGCCTCCCTGGTTCCTTGTCTCTCTGGCCAGTGTGAGGCTACCTTCCCCTGATTTGTCCAGATCTGTTAGCAGGAGTTTCCAAAGCAGGGCTGTTTGACTCTTAATGCTTTTGTTACTTCCATGGGATTCCTGAACTCCAAGAAAACCAAGGGATGCGGCTGAATACCTGTTCCAAGTGTCCTTGAGCATTCAGCACTGGTTTAGAAGCTCTTGGGATATTCTGTGATTAGCAGTTAGGAGGCTGATCTGTCTACAAGTAAGAGGTACTTATGCTCTGACTTCCATTTCCAGGAAAAAGAGGGAGTGAAACGTATGTGTGCCCACTCCACTACCAGGTAAAGTCAGGGCCTGTGGCTGTGGTCTCACCTGCAGCTCCAGGAGTCCAGACCTTCAGTCCAGAAATGAGAACCAATGTTTGAGTTTTACAGAAGGTGGTGAATGGGTGTGTGTCCACATTTCTGAATGTGGATGGTCTGGGATCAGGGAAAAGTTTGATGCAATGAATCTTGGGGAGCAGCAGTAAATAAGAAAAAAATTCAAAGAAAGCATTAGCAACTGAGTACTGTGAGGTAGACACTAGAAACCAGAGAGAATCCTTGAGCAAGAGTGTTCAGGAAGAAGAGGCTTCACAGTGGGTCTTCAGAGGTCTGTGTGGTGGAGGGAAATTGGGTGTGCTGAGCTAATTTGAAGTAGATAGAAGGCTAGACAAGATGAGAGGGCCTTTGGAAAAAGATAGAGGTGAGAAGACTATCCCAGAATGAGGGAGCACAGGGGAAAAATTGTATGTGATGATTTCAACTATATTTGTACAGAGGTAGCATCTGCTTGAAGGTGGAGGGGGCTGTAATTGCAATTCTAGAAGCATGGAGATATTTAATGGAAGATTAACTCTGGGGAGCACTGTGTCTGTAGAAGGAGCAGGGCAACTGGTCTGGGGTAGTGGGGTCAGGTGACCAACACTTCAGGCTGCTTACCACTGAGTGGGAACCAAGTTCAGCTTTCTGCTTTGTCCTTGTAGGGAGGCACTGGGCTCTATGTTAATCCCCAAAGCCAAAGCCACTCCTTTTAGTAACACCAGTGCCCTGGCTCCTGTAAGTAGGAAAAGCATCAGCCTGGAGGGAAGGTATGTCCCACCTCTCTTGGAAGTCATCAGTCATGTCCTGGAGCAGGGCTATCTGCTGGTTCTTCTGGATAACAAATAACAAGTGACTGCATGAATGGAAGAATAAGTGAGTGAGTGTTTGTGGAAGCCACAGAGGTAGATCACTGTGAATATCAGTAGACACTGTCATTGCATGAACAAATCCTCACCTGCTGCTCAGGAGGTGTTTGGGTCTTAGTCTGGGCCTCTAGGCTGCTTGGGGGTTTCTTGGGCAGTAATGCTGCCTTTGCACTTGCATCTGCTTCCTCCAGAGATGTGTGGTCAGTCCCTCTGTTCTGGTATTGGGAAGGCAAGCCCAGACTTCGCTTCATTTACAGACCAGGGAGAGCTGAGTGAAGTCATGGAAGCTGTTATTTGCACCTTAACTGCCATCTTTGCATTGGGCTTTGGGCCTCTTGTGACAAATCTCCCTATCAACAGAGTTAGTTCCACAGCACATATGCTCAGTATCCTACAGAGTTTTCTGGTGACATGGGAGATACATGGCACAGAGAAGAATTGCTTTCTGTAGCTGGGTCCTCTGGAAACCTGGGTCTCTCCTCCATTCTTTCCAAGGAACACAGAGGTAGCTGGATCAGATCTTGCCTGATACCATCTTGTCTGGTACCCAGGCCTGCACAGAAGGGCCTGGAGCAGCAAGGACAACCTGCTAGTCCCAGGCAGAGATTTCCTGGGCTGGTGGTAGGCAGGCGCTTCCTTTTTCTCTCTTCTTCTAGCCTCAGGAAACTACATTTCCTGGTGCAGAAGAGGAAATTAAGCAAACCACTATCATAGATTTATTTTGATTGCACAGAAGACTCTCATCTGCATATATTAGAGTAATACAGGCTATAGTCAAGTGTATGAAAGCATGTTTTCTCAGGATAGGAATTGCCCAGCTTTAAACCAAGATTTCACATTGGTACCTCTTGGCCCATGAGATACTTCATGATCAGAAGGAGCAGATGGGATCGTTCACATCTGACCTCAGAGAACTCCAGACAGGTGCTACTGCTTATCAAAGTCTCTCCTAGCTGCCTGCTATAAGAGTTGACATTCCCACAATATGCACTCATTTTGATTTAAGGAACTGAAGCTACTTTTAAAGATGTAAATGTTGTCTGGAAGGATAACATATTAAGTCATCATTTGCATTAGCTTGAATTAATTTATCAGGTTAGCACTAGTCTCCTATGAGTGCTTGGAAGAAGAGGAAGTTGGTTTGATTGGGGCTGGGAGGGAGCCGAGGAGGCCAGCTGGGAAGGCAGTGCATGTAGGGCTGCCATAGGGGAGGGAACTGGCTGGCTGGGGGTGAGGTGCATGCAGAGAGCCAAGAGCCAAGGCACAGGAGCCAACTTTGTACACAGTTTTTTTTTTTTTTTTTTTTTTTTAAGAATCAGCCTATCAATCACACACATGCAACTAATGCTTTACTTGGTTGTCCTCTAATTGCCACATCTGTCTCATCTCCTCGGCCAAAGCCAAGTCTCAGCTGTCAGTGGGCCAGCCCTTCTGTCTCTTCGCTGCACATGTATAGCAATATCCTCAAGCCAAGGCCAAAGTTGTTTTTTATTAAATCAGGGTGGCTATTTAGCTATATTGAATTACACTAATATGAAGAGTGCAACCCAAGTTCCCATGGACTCTATCAGATAAGGGAAACAAATGGAGCATTTTTTCTCTAGTTCATATGATTCTTCCAGCTAATTCAGGGCCTCTCAAGTACCTCAAAGTTTTAGCCAGTGTGAGGGGACAGAGAAGGCCTCTGAGGAGCATTCTTGTTTGCTTAGGGAAAATTCCTTCATGAGGGAACCTTTTTTGCCTGGGGGGTGGTATCAGTCAGCATTCTCACTGCTGTGACCCAAAACACATGATGATCACAGCTTAGAGGAAGGAAGATGTATTTGCTCACAGTTCTGGAGATTTCAGAGGTTTCAGTCCATGTTAGGTCAGGTGAAATCTGCAGAGCTCAGGGCATGGTGACAGGAAGTAAAGAGAGCATGAGTGGAGGGACTCTGCTCTCATATCTTAGGAGGGACACATCTATAGTCCCCCAGGCCACATCCCCAGGGAACCCCTCCTCAGCTACCAAGCCCCACCTCCAACATGACTGTCTTATCTACAGCATGAGATCTAGGGAACATTCTAAATCCAAACCATAATAGGATAACAGGAGTTTAGGGAAAAAAAACAACAACAAAAAACAGCCTTCGTGACTGGCAGTTTGTCCCTCTCTGTTCTCCTTGATGGGCAGAGCTGATCCCTGGGGAAAAGGCAGGTGCATGAAAGGCTGAGGAACTTCTTGGGAAAAAAGATCATCCCTTTTGAAGCTCAACAGTATCAGAATTTTTGTGACATATTAGGATGGTCCTGAATTGAAGTTCCTAGACAGAAAAGGGAAAGAAGTCTTGAAGGGATTCACCATGAGGTGGAAGAATTGAAGACCTATGCTAAACCCAAGTGCTTGCACATTTTAACTCCCTTATGTTCCACTTTCTTCTTTACACATGTGTAAAATATCAAGGCTGGTTAAGCCCTAGTCTGCTCCTCCCTGCCTGCTCATGTGCAGTGCAGAGGGTCTGGAAACATTTGGCATATGTTAAATGTATACTGCAAATTTCCAATGGATCTTCAGCACTGTCTGACATTCCTTCATGTCCTTAGTTAACTTATTCTTCAGGTCCTTAAGATCCTTCCTACCTTTTACTTTCCCTTTTCAAAAATTCTTCCTGTCTAATCAACTGACAAAACCACTCTTCATTTTTGCCAAAAAATGGAAGGAATAAGAACAGAACTGTGTCTTCCTATCACCACATCCATTAAGTATTTGATTCAGTAGGTCCCTGCTCCTGTGAAGGCTAGTGCCTCCCCATGTAGCCTAGCTACCCTCCTCTCCAATGCTCGTTTTATTTATCCCTTCCCTCCAGGATGATTGATTAATTCTTTCCTACTGGCTTCCAGATATCTATACTATCTCACTCAACCCATCAATAACCCCAAACAAGTAAACGGAAGCCAAACATTTCTTTGATTCCAAGTCGCTCCTTGGCTTCTGCTCTACTTCTTTGCTCCCCTTAATAGAAGAATGCCTCAAAGAGTTATGAGTTCCTCAAAAGACTAGGAATGAAATGACCCAGCTATACCACTTCTTGGCATCTTTTCGAAAGAATTAGAGTCAGAATATTATAGTGATTCATGACTACTCATGTATTTAGTAGCACAATTCACAGTAGCCAAATTACGGAGTCAACCTATGGGTTTGTCAATATATCAACGGATAAAGAAAATGTGGTATATACACAATGGAATTTTACTCAGCCATAAAGAAGAACAAAATTATGTTTTTTTGCAGGAAAATGAATGGAACTAGAGAATATTATGCTAAGTGAGCTCACCCAGTCTCACAAAGCTAAGTGTAATATGTTTTCTCTCATATATGAAAGCTATAGAGAAAACAGGAACCAAAAGGAACTTCAGACAAATGAGGGGAGAGACCAGTCGAATAGTGAAAGGGGATTTGGGGGAGAGAGGCAGTGAGTGGGAAAAGGATGCTTGAAGAAGGGAACAGTTCAAATAATGCTGTGTCCATATATGAAGGTATCACTACCAACCTCACTAACATGTACAGGGAGGTACAAGGTGGGTGGGACCAAGTGCTGTGTTAATGTATGATTATATCACTTTGAATCTCACTATGATGTACAATTACACTTTAGCAATAAAAGTATACTTTAAAAAGAAAGAGTTGTTCATATTCGGTGACTCCATTTCCCCAGCTTCCACTCTTTATTCCCACTGGAAGGGGAGCTCTTGCCTTCTTCACTCCTCTTTTGAGACTCTTCTTGTCCTGATCATCAAAGATGTCCATTCTCCAAATACAATGGACTGATTCTCTGTCTTCTTACTGGATCTCAGCAGTGTTTGATATAGTTGATCACTCCCTTCTTTACTGTTAACATTCTTCTACAAATTGTTGTATTCCCACCAATGGAGTGGAAAGGCCAGAACGCTGCCATCCTGTTTAGCCTGAAAGCATTGCTGCTGATACAGTTGAAGTCCTTTGCATTGCTCCCTTTTGCATTACTTTTTTCAAAAATTTTGCTTCCAGGACACCGCATATTATTAATATTTCTTCCACATTACCAGTAGTTCATTTTCTATCTCAACTGTCTCCTAAATAATAAATATTGATCTCCCCCAAACTCCCCAGCCCAATTCAGTCTTTTATCTCTCTATGTACAGACCCTCAGTAGAGGGTTCAGTCCATGGTTTTAGATATTAAGGGTTTTCTGATGACTTCTGAAATTGTAAATAACCAATACCTCTACACAATTCTGGCTGTTTGTCTCTCCTGGATGTCTGTCTAATAGAACCAAACCCTTGGGTCTGTATCCTAACACATCACCTCCACCCCAATCTGCTTCTCCCACAGGTTCTCCCATTGGAGCAATGACAATGAGTCGCCTGGTTGCACAGGTCAGGTCCCAGCACCTATCCATCCTTGATGGGTGTTCTTTCTCTCTCATTCCTCATCTAACTATTGGTCAGTTCTGTTAGCACTCTTTGAAATACATCCCCATTCTGATTAGATCTCATCTTTCCTAGTACCCCCAGGCACCACTATCTCTCCTACACATCCACAGTGGCCTCCTGAATGGTCTCCTTGACTACCCTCTTGGTTCCCTACAGATCATTTTCCACATAGTGGCCAGAATATTTTTTACTTTTTATACTTTTATTGGTGCATTGTAATTATGCATCATAGTGAGATTCTAAGTGATAGAAACATACATACACACGGCACTTGGCAGAGTAACTTTTAAAAAAAACTGTAAATCAGATCATGTCACTTACGTGCTCAAATTCCTTTAATATTTCCAATCATACTTAAAAGAAGATCTAAACTCTCATATAACTTGATGTAACTTGTCTCCTGCCTGTGTCTCTGACCTCATTTCATAATATGCCCCCGGGCATACTTTGCTCCAGTTATCCTGGCCCTTTAACATGCCAAGCTTATTCCCACCTCAGGGTTTTTGCACTTGCTCTTCCCTTTGCTTGAAATGTGTTCTCTCCAGATTTTGCACGACTCACCTGTAGCTTTATCTGTTTTCTGCTCCTTCCTTCCTCAGAGAGCCTTCCTGGGCCTCTGTGTAATCCTGACCCCCACCCCATCACTCCCTATCCCTCACCTGGCTTTGGTGTCCTTTTACCTCTGTTTATTCTTTGTCACTTCCTTCTCTGCAAATATAAGCTCCAGTGCCCCTAAACTAAAAGAGTGCTTAGGATATAGATGCTCAATAAATACCATCTGAATGAGTAATAAATAAACACAGGAAAACTCCAGAATTCTGAGTATACTCTAATTACAAAAGGACAGTATAAAGAGTTCTAAGTGAATGGCAAGATGCCATTACATTGGGCACAGCTTTAAGAAAAAATAGATGATAAGAAGCCTACCACAGAAGGCACAATCAGAAGAATCAAAGGAAAAGGGGATGAAAGTGTAACCAGTGAGTGGCGTTAGCACTCAATAGATGTCTCTGTCTTAAGCTGGATTCTATAACTGCCCTGCCCAATTCTCCTGGCAATCTTCTCCAAGTGGCCTCTCAGACCCTCCTGGAGAATGGCTTTTGGCAGGTTGCCCCTCTGAGTCACCAGTCATTCTGAGACAAACTGAACACTAAAAGTGGGCTTAGCTTTGGCTCAAGCTGCAAGCTATGATTGTGGAATCATCTAAGGACCCTACAGAGAAAATTCATTCTACCCCATGACAACAGAGAAATATTAGGTTAAGGGACCTCTACAAGATAAAACAAGGGTGTTCTGGCTTCTTGAAGGACGCTGGCGTTTTGATTTCCCTTTTAAGTCAGGGCATTTGACCTTTTGTCAATGCATCCATCAGAGTCCCAGGCTAAATGGAGAACGGGAAGGCAACTCATAACCCTAGGACATCTGTATAGAATGTCGGGTTCTCCTTCTGATTGGGTTCAGGGGAGGAGATGACCTCAAAGAATTACAGATTCTGGGCGAAAGAACTGGATGAAATGTGAGTCCTTCTGGTCTCCTCTTTCAGCAACTTATGAAGAAAAGAATGATGTCAATCCCAGATTCATAGATTGCCAGCTCTGAAGACAGGCAGAGTGTTGGTGTTTATACCATTATAACAAGCAGTAGTGCTCAAGACATATTTGTTGAACAGATGAATGAGAAAGTTATTAGTCTAATACTTCTGTGTGTAAGGTATGTCAAGAAAATGTAAGCTATGCTTACTTTTTTGCATAGATGAAAGTAATCTTGAGTCAAAGTCGACTTTCTTTGGGGTCTCTAGAGCAGATTGGTGGTAATAGGAGAAGGCTTGGGGGGATATCTGATGCCTGCTGTCTCCCAGGACTGGGATCTGGGGCAGAAGTAGGGAGTTAAAAGTAGGAAGTTAGAGCAGGGAGTCTTCAACTCTTTCTGACAACAAAGCCCCTTTGAGGATCTGGGGAGTGTGTAATCCCTATGCTCTAAAGTACTGAAAATCACCAGAGGAAATGTGGGTGAGTGGTGAAAAATGCCAACTATGATCTTATAGCTAGTGATAGGAATGTGGAAGGGGTGTCTTTTTTTTTTTTTCTTTTTTGGTTGGGTTAATGTTAATCACTGATTTCCTTTCTCTTTCTCTTTTTTTACAGCATGGTTTCTCAACCTTGGTACATTCGACACTTTGGGCCAGAGAATTCTTTGTTATGGTAGAGAGGAGCTGTCCTGCACATGGTAGGATTTTCCACATCATCCTGAGGTAGGACAGGAAAAAGAAAAATAATAGGTAGAAAGGAGACAAACTTGAAAGGAAGGATAAACTATAATTTTAAAATCTAGAAACTTCATAATCATCTTCACCCTAGAGGGCCTGTTCTTTCTTAGGCAAAAGTCCTTAATAGGCCCACACTTTTAATCATAATGGCCCATCTCCCCATCTGAGAGTCCTGAGATGCTTGGTAAACAAAGAATCCCTAAAAACGTTTGTTAGACAAGCCCAGATAGCAACCAGCACCTACCAATGAAATGTCAAGAACCTGAGGATTAAAAAAAAGGGGGACCAGATCCCATTTCTGCTATTCACCTCTACCCCCACCCCCTCACAGAGTCTCCTATTAAACAGAACTGTAAAGACCCCAAAGTTGCTCTCTCCTTCTTGAACTGGTCCACATTCTCTCTTGAATGTGTATCCCCCACTTTCTTAAGTAAACCTCTGTCTTTGTCCCTGACAGATGTATGTTGAAATTCTTTTCTGCCATGGAAACCAAGGACCCACCCTGTTGATCCTGAGTTCTTGAGGTAAGGAATGGCCCCCCCACCCCAATCCACTGGATGTCTGTCACAACCCCCTACTCATGGCACTCAAAAATGTCTTCAGACATGGGAAGGGGCAAATTCACCCTGGTTGAGAACCACAGCTCTATTATTTTATAGGAGGATTGTGGGTCCTCACAAATTTACCTGTTAGAAGAGATGCCCTGTGAATTTCCTGGTGATCCTAGCTCTGAAGGGTGATGGCGGCCACCGGTTTCTCCAGCAGCAGCCTCTTCTGGTCTGTGACTCCCGTCAGGGGGGTGCACTGAGAGTCTAGCCTCTTAAGCACTCTTCCTTGTATTTGGGGGGTGATTGCTCCTGCATATGCTCATCTGTACCAGTTCATGATGGGCAGCTCAGGTCCCTCGGTCGCTTTGTCGTGGGATAACACAGTCCTACTTGTGGGTCCTTGGCCTCCATGATAAAAAGAATTTTAACACATGCCAGTCAGGAACAAAAGGCAGGAATTGAAGCAGGTAAGCGGATCTTCTGGGCCACTCGAGCAGGAGGGCAAGAGAGAGAGTCTTTGCCTCCTTTAGTCCTTTTATAGATTTCCAAGAGGGGGTTGGCACAGAAGCAGTCTGGACCTCCTCTTCTCAGGTATAGGTGGTCGTTCCAAGAAGGGGTGGGCACAGAAGAAGCCCGGGACCTCCCCTCTCTCAGGTTTTCAAAAGATGGGAGGTCGCTGGCTGAGATCTGACCTTTGTCCTGAATCTCAGGTGGGGGCAGGGATCCAGGGGATTAAATGTGTGGCCCACTGAGGCTTCTGCCTAAGATTTGGGCACACCCTATAGGGTGGAGTTAGCTTATGAACTCTCCAGATTTTAAAACTATATTTTTCCTTTTCTTCCCAATGTCTCCTTTCTGCCTAAATTTTATTCCTTCTACTCTACCTCATCATTTTGATATCTCATGGTTAGGCATTCAGTATCTGCAAAGGCCAAGAAGGGAACCTGGAATGGCTTCTCAGCAGGAGAACACAGGTTGGTGAACAGGGCTGCTCCAACCCCCAGGAGGTCTGCGCTGCGATTCTCTTCCTGGGACTGCCAGGGATTCCAGAAAACATCCTGATTGGCCACAGAGAGAAGGGCGGGGCTAGCTGCTTGCCACCTCTCCTCTGAGCCTCCACATGACTTGCTTTCCCTTTCCTTGGTAAACAGGTCAGAGCAGCATGCCTCTGTGATCTGTGCTGCCTCCCAATCCAGGAGAGGCTCAGGGCTAGCACAAGTGGATAATTAGGGCAGTCAGGAAATATATCTCCAGTTGCTTCCTTTCTCATGGGTCCAATGTATGCACCCACTTGGAGTCAGGACTATTTCACTTTGGAGGGGAAGGGTTAATCCCAGGAGCATTCAACTTCTGAGCTACTCTCCCAGCCCTTTTTATTTTTTACTTTGAAACAGGGTCTTGCTAAATTGCTGCAGGTCTTGCTAAGTTGCTGGAAGCTGGCCTCAAACCTCCTGTGTCAGCCTCCTAAATTGGAGGATGACAGGCCTGCACCACCATACTGGGTGAGTCAGGCCTTTTTTTTTCAGAAGTTTCTTTAGGGAGCTGTAGAATGCTAATCCCTGCCTGGAAGGGTGAGCATAAAGGCCCTACTCTGTGGGGCACTTTTCTGATGTCTCATGCCGCATTCTCATGTACCAATCAAGGATTAGCATTTGTTTTTTCCAGCTTGGTAATTAAATACAGACACTGTTTCTGTGTGCTTCAGTGCCTGAGTTGTCACAGCACCTCATTTGCAAGAAAACGTAATTCAGCCACTGGGCTCTGTGTGTGAGGTGGCTCCTGGGCTACTCATCCAAGTATTAACAGTAACCAAATGACCTTCCTGGGACCCAGGATTTCCCAGAAAGATTCCTGGAGGAGATGCAGGACCTTCACTCTGTAGAGAAAGAATGCATTCCGCTGTCAGGCATTTCTACTGTTAGAAAGTTCCCTCTCTCATTGGACTTTGTGTTAGTCTTGCCAGTCAGCACTCAAGGGCTAGCTTATTCCCTCTTAGGTATTTTAGTTTCAATTAGGATTCTTCATTTATCGTCTTAAGGTTCCAAGAGTTTACCTCCCCACAGGCATGTGTAGCTGAAACAAAAGGCTCTTCCTTAAAGAAAAAAAAATTAAGCTCTCAATTAAAAATAAAAAACACTGCGGCCAACAAAACAAAAAATAAGAAACAAACCCCAAACATTGGAGCCTTGAGTAAAATGAATCTGTCAGTTCACCTAAATTTTTAATATTATTATTTAAATCTTTTTGGATTATGGGCATAGCTTTGGGGCTCTGCTCATTTATTACTTCCATTTGCAGATGATAAACTTCTGGGCCAGAAAGGCTAAGCAACCTATTAAAGTGCATGCAGTTTAAGTATTAGGGCAAGGGTTCAAATCCCGCTCTGCAGAGAGACAGAGACTGTGTGTTTTGTACAACTCCACTCACACCATGGAGCCTCTCCCAAGTAGAAGCTCAGTATGTAACTACCTTCTGAGAACCAAAAAAGAAAGCCTTTGTCTGTTGACCATTCTTCCTTCTCTACACAACTACATGAATCAACCTTTGCCGAAATCTTATTTCTATCTGCTGCAGTAAGTTTTCCCTCTGCCTGACTTTTGTGTTACTGTGATTAGTTCTTTTTTTTTTTTTTCTTTTTTGGGGGGATTGAACTCAGGCGCACTCTACCTCCAAGCTATATCACCAGCCCTTTTTGTTTTGAAACAAAACAGGGTCTCACTAAATTGCTGAGGTTCTTGCTAAGTTGCTGAGACATTCCTCAAACTTGCTATCCTCCTGTCTCAGCCTCCCAAGTACTGGGATTATAGGTATATGCCACCATGCCTAGCATTTTTGATGAACACTTACTTTAAGCTTAATCTTTTCCAGGTTATTTATTTCAATTTATCTGCTAGAGTCTTCATAGGAACCAGCAGAGGTTAGTTACAAAGCATTTGTTTATAATGGTACCACCATTTTGTGGCCCATTTGGGTGGGCCAAGACACCTGGCAGAGCAGCACATGGAGGCACATTGAGATAGGACCCAACGAGGGCTCCAGGGCCCACCTAACAGTGAGCACTCACCACGTACCATGCACGGTGCTGCCAGGTAGACTCCACACTCGTACTGAGTTGCTGTGAGCAGTTTTTAAAAAGTATGTACAAGTC
Organism: Graphiurus murinus; assembly: GCA_004027655.1. NCBI lineage: Eukaryota > Metazoa > Chordata > Mammalia > Rodentia > Gliridae > Graphiurus > Graphiurus murinus. Next base: position 2,094 of record PVLC010001766.1, on the reverse strand, counting down.
AGGAGTACAAGTCAGGAGCTCATGCCTGTAATCCCAGTACTTAGGAGGAGGCAGAGACAGGGGGATTGCAGCTTCAAGGCCAGTCTCAGCAATTTAGGCAGACACTCAGCAATCTAGTGAGACTCTGTTTTAAAACAACAAAAATTAATAAAGAGCTGGAGGTGTAAATCAAAGGTAGAATGCCCCTGGGTTCAATCCCCAGTACCAAAAAAAAAAAAAAAAAAAAAAATATGCACAGCCATACATGCACACAGTACTTGGTGTATTTTTCTCTGCACCCCACTCCGTTACACCCTCCTTTCTCCCAGTATATAATGGTGAGATTGGTAGTGATACCTTCATTTATGGAGCTAATGTTATTTGAATTGTTTCCTTCCTGTGCAGGTGTAAGTCACATATGGCAAATAAATAAACACACAAAAAAAATTTAAGTGGTTTCTCCTGTGGGCCAAGTATCTCGGGTAATAGAAGGGTCCATGAGACCCAAAGTTCTCATAGATCTCTGGAGATGGTGCAGCAACTGTCTGGGAAGCCTGAGATCACAGCTTCATTCTGCCTTTTTGAGCTTTATGAACATCTTCCTTCCTGTGTGATGACTTGGAGACCCTGGACAGGGACCTGCACTCTTTTGTCAGTGTGCATGAGCTCCCCACTTCCCAGCATCCTTGCGGGTTCTGCTGTCTCTCTTTTCCAGGTGAAGATACTGAGGCACAAAGATCAGGTCTTGTGTTGGGGTCACACAGTGAGTGGCAGAGCTGGATTTGACTCAGAATCAGCTTTATCCTCATTCTTCTTCTCCTTCCCTCATTCCCAGTGATCAACTCCAAGAGCCTGGGCTGCCTTTTCTAGACTTCTACTCTTTAATCATGTCTTCTGGGGTGCACTGGTGGAACTGGCTAGCTGGTACCATCTCTTCTGGTTGGCTAGTCTGCATGAGGTTCAGAGCTTTGCCGTCTCTGGACAGATCCCCTTTCCCGGGCTGAGGCTGAACATGTACTTCATCATGATGACAAGATGTCCACAGTCATGTCCAAGGCTGATGGCCTCAGTTAAGGGCATGAACCTAACCTCTTCCCTGGAGGGTCAAGATTTGGGGTGGGGAGGAGTGGCTGGTGGGGGCAGGCACGGATTGTGCTATTTCCCATAAAGCCCTCTGCTCTCTCTTGCTTCCTGCTGTCTCAGCTGAATGACATTTGCACCAGCTGCTCCCAAAGGGAGTCACTTTAGTGAAATGTCATGGGCTTTAACACGAATGGTCCTTCTCCACCCTTCATTTCTTTTCCAGCTGCCTCCCTCCTAGCCGTCAAGTGCCTTTTTTATTTTGAAAGGACACCACCTTGATATTCAAGTGCAGGAAAAAGTAATTACATTTTCTCTTCAGGTCTGCCTCTCCAAAAGCCTTCAAATCATCTGTGGCTGAAACACTGGGATTATTCCAGGGGGAAACTGTTATTAATGGCAGCTTTGGCTCCTTCCCTCCCTGGGTCTCACTTGTAGCTCTCTTCTCCTGCGAAGGCAGCCATGACAGCATGGAAGATCGCTGCTGTCTTTCTCTCTCCCTTCCTTCCTTGCCACCTTCCATGGGTGAGGCCCCTCTCCCAGCAGATTCCAAGCAAGTGTCTCCAGTGTCACACAGTAGCAAGTGGTGAGGACTTTCTTGGATTTGTAGCCGGGCCTATCCTACTCCAGGCCTACTCCAGGGTCGTATGATTGCACTGACTATTTGCAGAATCCAAAATGGGGAGATATGACCTGATAACTGATTTTCTTTTCCTGACTTACTGCTTTCTTTCAAATTCTTAATATGAAAAGCCATACAAAGGTATCAAAATGAAATTGTGTTTTGTTATTTGTCTAAATAAAATTATCATGATTGGAAAGAAGAAATCATAGATTGTCGCGCGCTTGAGTCCGTCCAGCGGAGAAAAACACACGACAACCAGGTTCCTTCTGCGAGAAGCTTTACTCAGGATTGCTTATCTTCATGCGGGTAATGGCGGCGGCGGCCCAAACCCAGAACAGAGGCTTATATGTCTGCTTCTGGCCAATCAGGACTTGACTCGTATCTGAGCTCCAATTGGTCAGGAAAGCTAG
>PVLC010001765.1:113535-132648 GCA_004027655.1 Graphiurus murinus | reverse complement strand
GAGGAGGAGGAGGAGGAGGAGAAGAAAGAGAAAGAGAAGGAAGAAGAGGAATAGGAAGAGGGAGGGAGGAAAGGGAGAGAGAGAGAGATAGAGTGCATACAATGGAAGGAAGGACTATATATAATTCCAAGGCCACACCCCCAGGGACCCCTCCTCAGCAACCAATCCTCACCTCCAGCTGAGAAGAAGGGGTTTGCTACTGGCATTTAGTGAGTAGAGGTCAGGGATGCTGCTAAACATCCTACAGCATGGAAAGATCTCATATGTTCTTGGATGAGTAGAATAAGTAATGTCAAAATAGGCATACTACCAAAAGTGATCTACAGATTCAATGCAATTGCTATCAAAATACCAATGTCATTCTTCACAGAGTTAGAAAAAAAAAGTCCAAAAATTCATATGGAAACCAAAAGACCCAGAATAGCCAAAGCAATTCTGAGCAAAAAAGAGCCATACTTGGTAAGACTCACAATACAATACCTGATTTCAAGTTATACTACAGAGCTATAGTAATAAAACAGCATGGTATTAGAACAAAAACTGACACATAGACCAATGGAATAGAATAGAAGATTAAAAACTTAAGCCAGTTAATTTTTTAGAAAGGAGCCAAAAATATATGCTGGAGAAAAGACAGCCTTTTCAAAGGGCGGTGTTGAGAAAACTGGATATTCATAAGCAGAATAATGAAATTGGACCCCAATTTCTCATTCTGCACATGAGTCAACTCAAGATGGATCAAAGACCAGAAACTTTACAATTATTAGAGAAAAGTATAAGACCAAGTCTTCAATATATAGACACTGGTAGATACTTCCTCAATAAGACTTTCAACCTTAGGAAACAAAACCAAAAATCAATAGATCAATTTGAAAAGCTTCTATGCAGCAAAGGAAGCAAGAATCTAAGAGAGAGCCTACAGAATGGGAGAAAATCTTTGCCAGCTACTTCTCTTCCTGATAGAAGATAAGACTTATATCTAGTATATATATAAAAAACTTAAAAATTTAACATTAAAAATCAATAACCTAGCCGGGCGTGCTTGTAATCCCAGCATTCGGGAGGCTGAGACTGGAGGATCTGGGTTCGAGGCCAGCCTCAGCTACCTAGTGAGGCACTCCGCAACTTAGTGAGACTCGGTTTCAAAATAAAGAACAAAAAATAGGTAGGGCTAGGGGGTATAACTCGGAGGTAGAATGCCCCTGATTTCAATCCCCAGTACCGCAAAAAAAAAAAAAAAAAATCAATAACCTAATAAAATGGGTAATTAAGTAAATAAACACTTCTCGAAAGAAGAAATACAGATGACCACCAAATATGTGAAAAAAGTGTTTAACATCATTAGCAATCAGGGAAATGAAAATCAAAACTACACTGAGATTCTATCTAACTTGAATTAGAATGGCAATCATCAAGAATACAAGCAATAATAAATATTGCCAAGAATGTGGGGAAATAGGAATTTATAGACGTATATACTGTTGGGGGGACTGAGAATTAGTACAACCCCTATGCAGATCAGTATGGAGGCTCCTCAAAAGAGTAGGACCAATATGACCCAGCTATACCACTCCTTGGTATATTCTCAAAAGAATTAGAGTCAGAACACTCTAGTGATAAATGCATGTCCATGTTTATAGCAGCACAATTCACAATAGCCAAATTATGGAACCAACCTAGGTGTCCATCAACAGATAACAAAAACGTGGTATATACACACAATGGAGTTTTACTCAGCCATAAAGTAGGACAAAAATCATGTCATTTGCAGGAAAATGGATGAAAATAGAGACTATTATGCTAAGTGAGATCAGTCAGTCCCAGAAAAGTCAAGGGTTGTATGTTTTCTTCATATGCAGAAGGCAGAAAGAAAATAGAAAACATAAGGAACTCCAGAAAAATGAGGAGAGAGATCAGTAGAATAGTGGAATGGGATTGGGGGAGGCAAGAGGGGAGGAGGAAAGGAGGATTGAAGAAGGGAATGGTTCAAATAATGATATAGGAACATATGAAGGTACTGCTTCCAATCTCACTAACATGCATGGGGAGGGAGGAGCAGGGAGTGGGGTGGGATAGGAAAGCATGCACCAAGTGATGGGTGCATGTACATTTGTACCACTTTGGATCTCACAATGATGTATAAATACAATGCACTAATAAAAGTTAACCAAAAATCCCGCAAAGCACAAACGGTACACAAAAACAAAGAGTTACCTAGCCTAAAATGTCAATGTTGCTGAGCTTGGTAACTGTGGCTTAGCTTCCATTGAGAAAGCACCTTGAGGCAGTATGATTTGCAGAGGAATCATAAATAATTAGGGTTAATAATCTCCCCATTACAACTCTACAGATCGGTGTCAAAAATAGCAGCTAGCCCTTATAAAGAAGAGAGGCCAGGCTTTCCCAAGGTGAATCAGTGAGAATGTACTGAGCATCTCCTATGTGCTGGGCACCGTTCTGGGTACCACTGGTGCCAAGATAAACAAGCAAGACAAAGCTTTTGTCCTTCTGGAGCTCACAGTCTAGTGGAGAGCCAGACAATAAATAATTGATTCTATTCTATTGCCTGGTTCTGCCATTTATCAGCTGGGTGACCCTGAGTAAGTTTCTTAATCTCTCCAGCTCCAGTGTCTTCATCTACAAAATCAGGCTAATAATAGCACCCACTACGTAGGACTGTTTCTCATGAGGTTGTTATGAGGATTAAAGTAATTAATACATGCAAAGACTTTAGGCCTCAGCTGGTCTCTGTTACAAGAATAAAAATAACTCAATCAAGCAAATATCAAATATCATGTCATAAGAGAAATAAATATAGAGGACAACGTCAGAAATTTAAAACAATGAAACCAGGTGAGTGGATACAGAGTGATAAATGGGGCCTCGGGGATTTATTTTATAGAATATTTGAGGAATTCTCTCTGAAAAAATGACACATGAGCAGAGACTGAATGAAATGAGGAAATACCTTATTCAATATACAAAATCTAGTGGATTAAGGACCCAAACAAGATGCCATTATAAACGCACCAGCTCAGCAAGAAATCAGAATTCCGAGGACAACACCAAGTATTGGGGAGGTGTGGAGAAAGTGGAATTTGCACACACAGCTGTTGGGAATGTGAAGTGGTACAACCAATTTGGAAACCAGCTTGACATTACTAAGAAAAGGGGGAAATGCACTTGTCATTCGAGGCAGTAATTGTATTCCTAGATATTTACCAGAGAGAAACTCATGCATATATGCCCCAGGATACATGAAGAATCATAGTCATGTCAGCACCACTTTAAATCTGGAAATGACCTAAATGTCCATTAATAATGGGAAGATAAGCCTGGTATGGTGGTCCACACTTGTAATCCCAGTTCTTAGGAGGCTGACAGGAGGATCACAGGTTCATGGCCAATCTCAGCAACTTAGTGAGGCCCTCTGCAACTCTGCAATTCTGCTCAGAGGCAGGATGCCCCTGGGTTCTATCTCTAGTACCACAAAAAATAAACTAAAATAAACTCCTACGTAAGGGTCTATCTCAGAGGTAGAATGCCCCTAGGTTCAATTCCTAGCACCCAAAACAAAACAAACAAACAAAAAACAAACTCAAAAACAAACAAGAAAGGAAAAGAAAAGAAAACGAATGAACTACTTCTATGAGTACATGGAAGACTGTCATGCACACAATGTTTATTACAGGCATGGTGGTACACACTTGTGATCCCAGTACTTGGGAGGCTGTGATAGGAGGATCGTAGGTTCAAGGCCAGCCTCAGCAATTTAGTGAGGCCCTTGGCAACTCAGTGAGACCCTGTTTCAAAATAAAAATAAAATAGGGCTGGGGGTGTAGCTCAGAGGTACAATGTTCCTGAGTTCAATTCCCAGCAGAGAGAGAGAAAGAAAGAAAGGAAGGAAGGAAGGAAGGAAGGAAGGAAGGAAGGAAGGAAGGAAGGAAGAAAAAGAAAGAAAGAAAGAGTGGGCACAAAAGAACAATGTGATCTTCATCATATAAATTAAGTTCAAAGACAGGCTGTATTAGTTTGTTTCTCACTACTGGAACAAAACACCTGAGGCTGAGTACTTAAAAAGGAAAGAGGTTCATTTGGCTTACAGTTGTGGAGGTTGAAAGTCCAAACAGCACAGTGCCAGCTCTGGTGAGGGCCCCCTGGCTGCATCACCTCTCGACAGATGGCATCACAGCAAGAGTGGGTGGAGGAGTGAGATCGCCTGGTTAGACGGGAAGCCAGAGGGTGATTCAGAGTGAGGCTCAGGCTTTCATAGCAACTTGCTCTCTTGAGAACTAACCAGGCTCTCATGAGGACTACACAAACTCTTTCCTAGGGCAGTGCTCCCAATGACCCAAGAACATCCCAGTGTGCCCTTACAGGCCCTCCCACCTCAGCATTACCCCACTGAGGACCAAGTCTCCAGCCAAGGGTTCATGCACTCAAACCACTCCAAACCATGGCACAGGCAAAACCAAACTATTGCTCAGGGCTACAGACTTTGGTGCCTAACATGGAAAGAAATTCAAAGAAATAATTCTCATAGTGGCAGGAGTCAGACTCTGGGAGGAGCGAGGAGGGAGCTGTGATCAGGCTGGGACCTATGGGGTTTTGGTGTGTGCGGTACTGGGGATTGAGCCCAAAGGCATTCTACCTCTGAGTGACACCCCAGCCTTTTTATTTGTTTATTTTTTGTATGGAAACAGGGTCTTGCTAGGTTGCTGCAAGCCTCACTACAGTGCTGAGGCTGTCCTCAAATCTGAAATCCTCCTGTCTCAGTCTCTCAAGTACTGAAATTACAGGTGTGTGCCACCACACCTGGCACTATGGGGGTTTCTGAGGTGCAGATGGTGTTTTATTTTTTTGACCTGGGTGGTGGGCACATGGGTGATTTTGCTTTGTAATTATTTATTCAACTATACACACATTGTTTTTATGCATTTTTTTCTTATTCTTGTTGTACTTCACAATACAAACAAGTAAGTTTGGGGAATTTGGTGAAAAAGGGTTTTAGGCAGAGAGGAAAAAGCCCAGGTAGGGCCTGAGCCAAGGATAAGCCTGGTGTGTTTGAGTTTCAGCAAGAAGCCACTGTGGCTGGCCAGCAGGTAGAAGCTGGGGGGAGGCAGGGAGTGGTCAGAGAGAGGAGTTGGGAGGCCAGGTGTGATGAGTTGGATCTGGAATGTCCCCTCAAAGCTCATGTGATTGGATCACAAAGGCTCTGACCTCATGAAGGGATTAATGGATTAATCCATTGACAGTCGAATGGACTACTGGGAGGGGGACCCAACTGGAAGAGGTAGGTTACTGTGGATGCACCCTGAAAGTGCTTCTCCCTCTCCCTCTCCCTCTCCCCTCCCCCTCCCCCTCCCCGTCCCTCTCCTCTCCCTCTCCCTCTCTTCCCCAGCTGTCATGAGCTGAGCAGCTTTCTTCTACTAAGCCCTTCTGCCATGATGTTCTGCCTCATCCCAAAGACATGGATGGATCCAGCTGATTACGGACTCAAACCTTTGAAGCCACGAGCCAAAAATAAACCTTTCCTCCTACAAGTAGGTCTTATCAGGTATTTTGGTCACAGTGACAAAGAGCTGACTGAAACACCGGGTCACGGAGGTCCTGCGGGTCACGGTAAGCTTTGATCGGGGCAGAGAGGTGATCAAAAAGTGTAACTCCGGCTACTGTGTAGAATTTCAAGATGGCTGTGAACCCAGCCTAGAAAGTGCCAGGAGGGATGGATAAGGAGAAAATGAACGATTCTTGAGCAGCGTCAGTCTCTTCATCTTCCCACAGGTTTAAAAATCAACCATTATTTCCATTTTATAGACACAAATATCCAGCTGGAAAGTAGTGGAGTCAGAACTCAAACCCAGATCATGATATGAAGACCAGAGCTAGCTGGGCATGGCGGCGCATGCCTGTAATCCCAGTACTTGGGAGGCTAAAACAGGGGGATTGCAGGCTCAGAGCCAGCCTCAGCAACTTGGTGAGGCTCTTAGCAACTTAGTGAGACCCTATTTCTAGATAAAAAATAAAATTGGTCCCGGGGTGTAGCTCAGAGGTAGAATACCCCTGGATTCAATCCCTAGCACCAGAGACTGTCTTCACTGGGCTACAAGCCAAGCAACCTGGATGCCCATAATTCCTCTCTATCTCCCATACATCAATTTAAGACATAAAGTTGCCTTGCTTATTTATCTGTAAAAGGGGAGCTATCATCCACATACGGGCAATTTTTTTCTTTGGCAGCAGTCTCGGCTCTTTCCTGGGGGCTGTGGGGAAGACTCTATCTCCAAGCCTCTTCAGGTCCTTACCTGAAATCTGTTCCCTGGGTTTGTAGGACTGAGGGCTCCAATTCCTTGCTGGCCATCAGGGGCTTCTCTTAACAATTTAAGGCTGCCCACGTGCCTGTGGTCCCTCCACCTTCAAACCAACAGAGAACCTCTCTACTGTTAGCCAGAGAAAATGCTTGCCTTTTATTAAAGGGCTCATGTGATTCGAGTGGGCCTGCCTGCCCAGCTAATGTCCCATTTGCCATATAACATAATGATAGAAGTGATAGCTCAGCATATCCAGAGTTCCCGACCCCTCACCCCTACCCAAAGGGGAAGCGAGTGTACACTGGGAGAGTTATTGGAGGTCACTCTTAGACTGCTGCCTACCCTGAAGCAGAACAAATGTTTATCAAATGACTGAAAATCCTTAGAAAACTCTTCTGTGTACAGTAGGATAGCAAACTTTACTTTCCTTTATCATACCATTTAATTCAGTTACCAAGCACCTACTGACAGCTTGGTAGTGGCAGTTCACCTAGGAACAGATATTATTTAGGCATGAGGAGTAGAGAAAATAAATAAGATAAGCTGAAACCTTGCCCTCCAGCTGTTTAAATTTTAATCCCCAGCCAAGAAATGAGCAAACAAATTTACAAAGAGGAAAGCCAGGAAGAAGGCTGGACTGAAAGAGGTTTGGGGACTCTTTCAGTTCTACTAGCCAAGGATGGCCACTCTGAGGAAGCACTGCTTGCTGGGACAGGAGCCAGCTGTGTGATTGCAAGAAACCGAGAGCTGTAAATACAAAGGCAAGAAAGCCAATGTGGAGGGAGAGGAGAGAGTGAGGTGGCAGGAAATGAAGTTATGGGGTGAGGCAGGGATCAAGAAATATTAGCATATTAGGATTTTATTCTAGGAGGGATAGAACAGCTTTATAAATGAAGATTATGATGCAAAGTTTTGGAAATGGTCGTGAGGGTTATACAGCAATGCTAATGTAATTGCTGCCACTTAACTGTATGCTTAAAAATGGCTAATGTGAGCCAGGCACAGTAGCGCATGGCCTATAATCCCAGTACTCAGGAGGCCAAGACACTAGGATCCCAGGTTTGTAGCCAGCCTCAGCAATTTAGCGAGGACCTCTGCAACTTGGAGACTCCCTGTTTCAAAAGAAAAACAAAGCTGGGTATGGTGGCGCATGTTACTGTAATCCCACTATTTGGGAGGCTGAGATGGAGGATCACAGGTTCATGGCCAGCCTCAGCAACTTGTGAGGCCCTCTGCAACTTAGTAAGACCCTGTTTCAAAATAAAAAATAAAATAGGGTGTAGCTTGGAGGTAGAATGCCTCTGGGTTCAATTCCCAGTACCACCCCCACTCAAAAATCTTTAAAAGAAAAATAAAAAGATCTGGGGGGAGCCGGGCGTGGTGGCGCACGCTTGTAATCCCAGCATTCGGGAGGCTGAGACCAGAGGATCCCGGTTCGCGGCCAGCCTCAGCTACCTAGTGAGGCACTCCGCAACTTAGTGAGACTCGGTTTCAAAATAAAGAATAAAAAATAGGGCTGGGGGTATAGCTCGGAGGTAGAATGCCTCTGAGTTCAATCCCCAGTACCGCCAACCCCCCCCCCCAAAAAAAAGAATAAAAAATAGGGCTGGGGGTATAGCTCGGAGGTAGAACACCCCTGAGTTCAATCCCTAGTACCGCAAAAAAAAAAAAAAAAAAAAAAAGATCTGGAGGGGGGGTAGCTCAGAGGTAGAATGCCCCTAGGGTTAATTCCCAGTACCCCTCCAAAAAAGGTTAAAATGGCAAATTGTATGTTATATATGGTTACCATAATTTAACAATTAAAAAAAGAAAGATAAAAAGAGAAAGTGGTATTGGATCTGAATAAAAACAAGTAGAGTTGGGAGGAAATAGCAAAATTAAATGCTCACTGGAATGAAGATTATAAACATTTAAAAAATCACCCAAAGGGGGAGCAAAAGGGGAGCTTTGTGGTGCTGGCTAGGCTCGATTTTTTTTTAAATCTAAGTGTCGGTTATCTAGATGTGTCCACTGTGTGAAAATTTATTGAGCGGCACATTTGTAACATGTGCTTTTTTTTCTATATTATACTTCAATTGAACTGTTTACATTTTCAGGAAGGTCACTGTGTTAGTCTATTTTCTGTTGCTATGACATAAACACCTGAGACCGGGTAACTTATAAAGAATAGAGGCTAATTTTGACTTACAGCTCTGGAGAAGTTTGGAACGAAGTTCCAAACGACGTTTTGCAAGAGCATGGCACGGGCATCCCTTGGCTGCTGGTGAGGCGAGGGCCTTGTGATGTATTGGAAGATAGACAAAGGGTAGGAGAGGTCATGCAGTGAGAGGAAGTGAGAGAAAGCAGAGGTCAAATCAAATTCCTTTTTTTTTTTTTTTGTGGTGCTAGAGATTAAACCCCAGGCCTCGCACATGCTGGGCAAGCACTCTACCACTGAGCTATACCTTGCCCTTTTTATTTATTTATTTTTGTGGTACCAGAGGTAGAACCCAGGGGCCTTCTGTCTCTAGACTCTACCCCCCCAGCCCTGTTTTATTTTTTATTTGGAAACAAGGTCTCGCTAAGTTGCTAGACTGTCTTCAAACCCGCAATCCTCCTGTCTCAGCCTCCTAGGTACTGGCATTACAGGCATGTGCCACCACATGCTGGGTTTTAATTTTTATTTTGAGACAGAGTCTTACTACGTTGCCAGGCTGACCTTGAACTTTCTATCTTTTTGCATTAGCTTTCTCAGTAGCAGGGATAACAGGTGTAAGCCACTGTACCTGGCTTCAAACTCATTTTTATAATAACCTGCTCTAGAGAGAACTAATCCCTCCCCCCACAAGAACTCACTCCTATAAGAATGGCATTCGTTCCCCCCCCCGTGCAGTCTCCGTGACCTAGACACCCCCTCTCAACACTGTTGCACTGAATTAAGGTTCAACTCATGAACTTTTGGGGACATGTTCAAACCACAGCTGTCATTCCATCTGCAGTGGGGAGAATGGACCACAGGGACGCTGAGGGCTCAGCCTGGCATTTACCCTGCATCTGCTAATAGCTGGCACATGGCTTAAGCCTGCCCTGTTTTTCATTACATATTGTCTTAGTATGTTCTACTGTAACAGAATACCACAGACTGAGTAATTTGTAAGTAATGGAAGTGCATTTGGCTTACAGAGCTAGAGGCTGGGCAGTCCAAGATCCAGGTGCAGGAATCTGGTGAGGGTCTCGTGCTTTGTTATAATATGTGGAAAACATCACATGGTTCCAGGGGTGGTGGCGCACGCTTGTAATCCCAGTACTCCAGAGGCTGAGACAGGAGGATCCAGGTTTGCGGCCAGCCCTCAGCTACTTAGTAAGCCCTCTGCAACTTAGTTAGACCCTGTTTCAAAATAAAGAATAAAAAAATAGGACTAGGGGTGTAGCTTGGAGGTAGAATGCCCCTGAGTTCCATCCCCAGTACCACACACACACACACACACACACACACACACACACACACACACACATATCACATGGTGAGAGAGTATGAGCGAGGTGGGTGAAGGGGTGCTCATTCTTTTTTTAATTGGTATTGGGGATTGAACCCAGGGCATTCTACCTCTGAGCTACATTTTCGGCCCTATTTTTTAAGTTTTGAAATAGGGTCTCACTAAGTTGCAAATTGTCTTACTAAGTTGCTGAGGCTGGTCGTGAACCTCTGATCCTCCTGTCTCAGCCTCCCAAGTACAAGTATTATCAGCATGTGCCACCATGTCTGGCATCCTCAACCCCCCTTTTTTATTTTTATTTTGAAACAGGGTCTCACTAAGCTGCTGAGGGCCTCACTAAATTGCTGAGACTAGTCTCAAACATCCAATCTTCCTGTCTCAGCCTCCCAAGTACTGGGATTCCAGGCATGTGCCACTGGGTCAGGCTATGATCATTCTTCTATTGGAAACCGATTCTCTTGATAACTAGCCCACTCCTCCAATGACAACATTAATTCATTAGCTCATGAAGGCTCTGACTTTTTAAAAGGCCCACATCTCAACACTCTTACATTAGGAATTGAACTTCCAACACATGAACTTTGCGGGATGCCTTCAAACCATAGCCCATGAATTAATTCATTTCATCTTTTCAACGACCCGATGAGCTAGAGCACTGTTGCTATCACTTCTGGTTGCACAAGTGAAGAACCTGGAGCACAGAGAGGTGGAATGATTGTTTTGTGTTGCACAGCCAGGAAATACCAGAGTTGGAATTTAAACACAGGCAATCTGGATCCAGAGTCCTGAAATGGTATATATCCATTTTTTGGTAAAAGTCTTAGGCAAGTTCTCCCAGGCCCCCTTTGACTAAAGGTCAAAGGGGCAAACAGTAACTAAACCAGGATGTAAAAAGGAATTTTAACTGCTATTATCTGCTTCTGTAAACTGCTTTGCTGTGCAAGGTAAGCTTGCAAGATAGCTTTCTAAATAAGATAAGTTATCTGACCTAAACAAACACTTGGTTTGTAAAACAATGTAATGGTTTTTTAACCATAAAAAGCTGACTTTTCCGTACCCCCAACTCTGTAACCAAAGGGTATAAAACTGGCCTACACCAAAATTCCACTCAACAGCCTTCAGGCTGTTTGCCCTGGCTGGCCGCTGGTGGTAAATAAAGCAACCTCTTTGGCACAATGGAGTCTGGTGTGTCTCTGTGGATCACCTCGTAAACCTTTAAAAATCACATCAAACAAAATGAATGAACGAATGAATGAATACATATGTTCGGTCCTCCCTCTGAGTCAATGGTTTTGATGCAATGTGTGTGCACATTTTGCACCCCCCAGGGGATTTTTGGTTGCCACGACTTGATCAAGAGGTGCTACTGGCATTAGGTAGGTAAAGGCCAGGGGTGCCGCCAAACATTCTACAATGCCCAGAATGACCCCCCCCCAAAACAATTACCCACCTCAAATGTCAACAGGGTCGAGGTAGAAACACCTTGCTGTAAACCTCACCCACATGATTTACACTCTCCCCAACTCTTGTTGCTTTATAATCTTAATCTCTCATTTAATCTCCCATTATTACATTTAAAAAAAGAGACTTCAGTGCTTTTATCTCTAGTGACCCAGTTATTTGCTCCACGCTGTGATAGTGCCTGCTCATATCTGGCCTCACTAATCTCAGATTGCAGGGCGGCAAGAGTCCTAGGCATGGCTTTTCTTCTCCTGAGAATTTTTCCAGGGGCATTTGATGGGGAAGTCCTCATGCCTATGGCCCACGATGCCTGCCTGCCTGCCACCTGCGCCATTCTGCCTCCTGGGGCTGTTTAGGTGCCCACCTGAGCCAGTGGTACTGCCCATTGGCTCAGCGCTGCCTACACTGTGCGGGCATCCCATGAGTGGGCACAGACAACTCCCATCATCACCGAAATTCTCAAGTTACAGTCCCGCTGCCAAAGGGATCCCTTGAACCTAGGCAGAAGCTGATACTTGGTGCAAGTTACGTGGTGCTAAGCCCTGTGTTATCGAATTTAGTTCTCACTGTGACCTTATGAAGTAGGTATTGTTTTGGTTTGTTTTTCCATTTGGGAAAACTCAGGCACTGAGAAGTGAAGGAACCCGGTTGGGATTTGAATCCGGATAGCTCTAGGGCAGAGTTCACCTTGTGCCTGGGGCCAGGGGCCAGGGAAAGGCCCTTCTCAGCTCAGCTTCCTACTTGTGACTAGGCTAATCAAGTGACTTTTCTGCCACTCCTGAGGCTGCCCCACCAACACCTAGTCAATCTCTGGCAGCTCCTCCCACTGGCTCTCAAATTACAGCACTCTCTCCAGTCCTATAATCTGAGCCATACTCCCAAGGTTACTGAGGGAGATCAAAGGGGCTGTCCCTGGCCCTCAGGCCACCATTTATTCTGCATAAATTAGAGTGTTCAAGGACACATTTCTGTCTAACTAGACAGAGAATTCCCAAAAGGGAAGAAACAAAATCCTGTTTTATGTCAATGTTCAACTACACCTAGCATGAAGGGCACCTACTAAGTATGTTGAGTAAATGAAAGAGTGACATTCTAAAGTCTCCCACGGTGGCAGTCTGAGAACATGAGTATTGGTCACGGACTTGGACAGACCTGGGCTTGAGGCCCAATATCACTTTCAAGTTGTGATCTGGGGCTACTCGGCCACGTGCTTAACAACCAGAGGTTGGCAAACTTTTTCTTCAAGGGATCAGACAGTAGATATTTTCACCTTTATGGGTCATACAATCTGTTGTATTACTATTCAACTCTGCCTTGTTTGTAAAAATAGCCCGAGATGATATCTAAACCATCTGCATTCTCATAAACCTTTATTTTCAAAACCAGGTGGCTGGCCTAGAGCAGTACGCTGACCTAAGACTTAGTGTTAAAAAAAAAGATACTAAAAGAAGATCAAAGGGGACAGACAAGCTGTGAGCGTAGTCTTGGATGTCCTTGGGCAGAATTGCTCTTATGACATCACATCAATGCCATTCAATTTACAGAGTGGCACCGCATGGCATTTGTACTTACAATACTTTATTTTCTCCTCTAGTTTGTTGTGAGCTAATACAAAATATCTGAGAAGTAGCACTGCTTAGGGATCAAGGAGCCAGAATGCCTGAGTCCTAGTTCTGCCTGAAGACTTATTGTGACCTTGGGAAGATAAATCTCCCTGCCTTTATTAAACTGTAAAGCTAGGGTAAAGATGACTGTGTCCATCTCTCACAGGTTTATGATGAGGGTTAAATGGTTCTGAACACCTGAATCATACGGCTCTTTTAAAGATTCTGAATCCCAGGCCACACGCAGACCAATGAAATCACAACAATCTCTGGGGATGTACAGGGTGCATCAGTATTCCCGAAGCTTCCCTGGATGGGTCCAGTGCAGACAAGTTTGGAAACCAGTGGGATCCTTCAAGGGTGGACATTTCTAGAACCAAGCCCCGCCTTCGCTCCTTGCGCAACCCCAGCTCCAATCTCCCGGGGACCGCAGGGCTCCGAAGCCCCGCCCACGCGCGCCGGGACTTGTAGTCCTCCAGCTCTCCCGCCTCATTCTCATCTTCTATTGGTTTTCACAGACGCCCCGCCCTGACACTCCACCAATCACGGCGTCTCAAGAGGCTCTCAGCTCGAGGAGCGGCGGCGCCGGAGCTCAATCACAGCTCGGTGGAGGTCGGAGGTGGCTGGTCTGAGTCTGCGCGCCGCCGGGAGTTCCCACGGTCCTGCTGTCTCGGCGGTCGCTGTCGCTGTCGCGTCGTCGCGGTCAGCTGTGCAGGTAACCGCGGGCCCACTGGGGGATCGGAGCCCACGCCCCAGGTCAGGGCGGCGGGTCAACCGCGGCTCTTGGCCGGGCTTTTCTTTCCCGGGAATCCTTTCTGAGTCATCCATTTCTCGCCCTGCGAAGGGGACTTTCGGGAGGCGACGAATTCCGAGGGAAACGCTGCGACCTCTCAGCTGGATTTCTCGTGGGGAGCGTGGTGGTGGTGGAAAAGGACTATTTCTGTCGCTCGTGTTTTTGCTGCAGCGGCGTTTTGCTCTGGAGGGGGAAACTGAGGCGCGAGAAGGGACGGGATTGGTGTGGTTCCCCAGCCAGGGAGTGCCGGGCAGGGTTCCGACCTTACAGTCTAGTACTAGGTCAGGCATTTGATGCGTTTAGTGTGGAGGGTCACACCCGTGGGGGAGGGCTGTATACCCAAACAAAAATACCCCAAATATCCCTCCCGAGAAGTCAGAGGAGCTCTGGTTCTCGGAGTCGAGCTGTTGAGTTTCAGGACGACCCACATCCACCAGGAAAGTGAAAGTTGGCTGTGGTCCTCTGCCCCTGGTTAGATTTAGGACGATTCTAGATCAAGGACTGTACAATCTAGGGGCTAGAAGGAGGAACTTTGCGGCATGTGCTTTGCTTTACACACGAAAACGAGCACCCAAGGTTTGAGATCCTCCCTGTGGTATCTAGGGATTGGAAGAGCCCAGCTTTCCTTACCCTCGGGCTGCACAGCCAACATGTATTTACGTTTTTTGAGGCGGGATTATTTTGTAAAAGGAGAGGGGGCAGTCTCTAGTGAACAATTCCATTGTCACAGGGGCAGGAGCACAGGTGTGTATAACATCAGACCCTGACTTGGGGAAGGGTTGGGACTTCACAGAAAAGGGGGTGCTTAGGCAAAGTTCCAGGGATGGGCAGGAGCTGGTGAGGTGAGAGAGAAGAGTATTTCATCAGGAAAACAGCAGTGAGGATACAGAAAGGGCAATGCTTCTGGACCTGCCTGGAGTCCTGGAGCCTCGTCAGAGCAAGGAAGCTCGTGTTGGTGGTGAATTTTACCAGTTTTGACAGTAGAGAGGTACATCTTGCGGGTCTTGTGCTGCCGTGAGAGATTTGGGTGTTGTCCTAAATGCCCAGGAAGCTGTATGTAGTGTAAGATCTGTATCTTGGGTACTTGTAGGGGTTGAAAGTGTTGGAGAGAGGCCACATTAAAGACAGGTAAGTCATTGCAGTAATTCCCAGGAGAATGCAGAGAGTTTTAGAAAAAGTTGCACTGGGGAGGGAGAGGAGAGGAGAAAAGATCTGAGAGCTGTTAAGGAAGTCCAATGCATCATACCCAGTATGGTTCAGTAAAAACACAGCCACATGCTGCTTAATGACGGATATATGTTCTGAGAAATGCGCCCCTAGGCGGTTTCATTGCTGTGCATGTATCATGGAGTGTTTGTACTTGAAGGTTGATGGTATGGGCCAGTCACTAGATGTGGCCTGTTGATGCTCTGAAGATGCAGTACACACACAATGTATGAGGCTGCTGTGGGTGTAACATTTTACAATAAGCTTTTAAAAATAAAATGAGGGCCCCAGACACTGAACCGCTACCGAGCACTCAGCAGCCTCTCCCTCGCTCCCCCTTACTTCCTGATAGTCCATCCCCCTGCCCACCTTCTCTGAAGCCACCTTCCCCAGGCCATTTCCATCGAGGAAAAGGAATTGTATCGTATAGCCAATATTCAGAACCTCCTCCATACTTTCGACCCCTTTGCTGATTCGAGTAAGGTTGATGACCTGCTTCCTGCTGGCCCAAGGTTTATATCCACTTAAGAATTCAACAGAGAGCCTGGCGTGGTGGCCGGGTGTGGGGGTGTAGCTCGGAGGTAGAATGCCCCTGAGTTCAATCCCCAGTACCACAAAAAAAAAAAAAAATTAAAAATAAAAAATAGGGCTGGGGTTATAGCTCAGAGGTAGAATGCCCCTGAGTTCAATCCCCAGTACTGCCAAAAAAAAAAAAAAAAAAAAAAAAAAAAAAAAAAAAAAAAAAAAAAAAAAAAAACAGAAAAAAAATTCAACAGAGAAACGGCAGCAAGACCCTTATTATTGTCCAAGGAATCGCTGATGATAATGATAAAAAGAAACTAGCAAAGGTGTTTAAGGAGAAACTTGCCTGCAGTGGTACTGTAATTGAGCATCCAGAATATGGAGAAATAATTCAGCTACAGGGTGATCAGCACAAGAACAGATGTCAGTTCCTGGTAGAGATTGGAATGGCTAAGATTGTAATGATCAGCTGAAGGTTCATGGGCTAAGTGGAATTTCCCTTCTGTCCCTTGTCACAAGTTTAAAAACTTCACAGCTTATATAATGTAACGATTTGGGGCCCACTTTTAACTTGGACTAGTGTTACTCTTTCATGCAATAAACTGAAAAGACCCCCCGACCCTCAAAAAAAAAAAAAAAAAAAAACAACACCCAAAGTGGGAGTACATTCTAAAATAATGATAAAATATAGTATAGTAAGTTCATAAGCCAGCAGCATAATGGCTTATCATTATCAAGTGTTATATACTATATATGATTATATGTGCTACACTTTTATATGACTGGCAGCACAGAGGTTTGTTTACACCAACATCACTGCTAACACATGAGTATAGCATTGATTCTGATGGCTAATTATAACAACTATGTTGTCATTGGTGATTGCAATTTTTCAGCTCCATTATAATCTTTGGGATCCCCATTGTGTATGTGGTCTGTCATTGACTAAAACTACTATGCCATGCATGTTTGTATATAGAATTCTGTCTTGTGAATTTTCCTACCTATGACTATCCTTTGAAGAAATGTCTAGCATTTTTGAACTGCAGGAATTGCTTAGTAGACCGTAATTCAAATCTCAGTTTATGAAGAAGTTGCCTTGTGTATTGAGAGGGTTGAAATATGAATAATTAGATAAACATGAGACTCTGAGTTTTTTTAATCCAGAAGTTGGACATTAAAGCCAAAATTAGATCACTTTGTATCCATTCGATTAGAAATTGTGAGGTTTGACCATATCAAGAGATGATAGGCCAGTCGGGCGTGGTGGTGCACGCTTGTAATCCCAGCATTTGGGAGGCTGAGACCGGAGGATCTGGGTTCGCAGCCAGCCTCAGCTACCTAGTTTCAAAATAAAGAATGAAAAATAGGGCTGGGGGTGTAGCTTGGAGGTAGAATGCCCCTGAGTTCAATCCCAGTACCGCAAAAAAAAAAAAAAAAAAAAAAAAAAATGATGATAGGTGTTTGAAGAAAATGATTGCTATTTACTACTGGTGCAAGTGTATCTTAAAACAGAATAGTTGTAGCAAAATGGGTATAAGACTCAAAGTTTCCATGTCTAGAAAATACCCTAGACATTTGTGTACAAAGAGAGGGATTAGGATGTGCTTTGCAACATTGTTTATAATGGTTAGAAATTTTGAAACATCTAAAAATCCATTAGGAGGGGAATGTCTAAAGAGTGAATATATATCTTTTTGAAAGTATAATGAATCAATTGGCAAAAAATGCTAATTTAGAATAGTGTGTGTGTGTGTGTGTGTGTGTGTGTGTGTGTGTGTGTGTAAGATGAAAATCTCTGGGGGAAGAGGACAATTTCATCTGTAATGTTTGTTTTAGGGGAGAAAGAAGACCTAACAGAGGTACAGAATATTAGCCACTGATGGTCTGAGTACTAGGTAACTGGTGTTTGAAGTTGTTCTTTGTACATTTCCATAGTTTAATGTCTATGCTTAAATTTCTTGAAGACTAAAAGTAAAAACTTAACCCAAGAATTAACATGTAGTTATAAAAGTCATGATCAGTCATTTTGGAACAAAAGCACAAACTTCATTGGTACCAGGCTTCATAAATAGTAATTTGGATAAAAGAAGATCAAATACCAAATAAGCAATGAAAATAAAAATGTGGAGAAACTATTAACCTTTGACCTTGCTAGATACTTAAAACTTTTTACCCATTAGTAAGTTTAAACAAATATCTTTGTGTTTGTTTATAAATAAATTAGTCATTTATGCCCTCTGTAATGTCAAAAGATTTTTTTAAAAAAGATAGTTATCCCTTTGTACAAATATAAAAATGAACATATACTAAGGATTTTGCTTAACTTATTAATGGGAAAAGTTGGTGAGGTGTTGCAGCCAGTTCAAAGGAAACTCCAAATATAGTCACATCTGTAGTAGATTAGAAATAGCAAAATGAATGTGCAAATAGGAGGCAGAACTGGCTTGGGGGAAGATCATTGTACCTGCATTTAATAGAATTCATTTGCATGTCTCTAAACAAGAAATGTTTGCATTGCTCTTGTCCATAATATATAGAGTTAGACAATAACTTCAATAGAATGGGGATGGCTTTGAAGGGTTGTTTAATCTAGAACCCAGTTTGCTATTAAATCACAAATTTTCCCTATGGGGAAAAAAAAGGTAAATTAATCTGAATAAAATATGTTTTTCATTTGAGATAAGATCTAGTTGGATTTTGTTTAAATCCTCCCTCCTTTTTTTTTTTTTTTTTTTTTCATACTGGAGGTTAAACCCAGAGGCACTCTACCTCTGAGCTACACTCTCTGCCCTATTTTATTTTGAAACAGTCTCACGAAGTTGCTGAGGGCCTTGCTAAATTGCTGCGGCTGGCCTCGAACTTGTGATCCTCCTCTCTCAACCTCCCAAATACTAGGATTACAGGTATTGCTACTATGCCCAGCTTTAATTCCATTCTTTAACCAGAAAAATCAAAGGTTTTGAGAACTGAATGGGCCTTTAATAATTTGGTTCTATCATCTCATTTTATAGACAATCAAGGCTCAGAGAGGGGAAGGTTCTCTCTCGGGTTAGTAGTCAGTGTATCTTGGGGTTTTTTTTGCAGTACTGGGGATTGAACTCAGGGGTAACACACCTCCAAGCTACACCCCCAGCCCTATTTTTTATTCTTTATTTGGAAACAGGGTCTCACTAAGTTGTGGAGTGCCTCACTAGGTAGCTGAGGCTGGCCGCGAACCTAGATCCTCTGGTCTCAGCCTCCCAAATGCTGGGGTTACAAGCGTGCGCCACCACGCCCGGCTAGTGTGTCTTGTTTTAAAGAGAAATTATAGTGGATATTTTTGTAAAAACAACAACAACAACAAAAAACCAGTTAGATAGATTCTTGCTTCTGCGGTAGGGAAGAGAGACTTCAGTAAACAACTGAGCTCCACTTCAAGTAGAGGGTCCTTGGGGATTTAGAGCCCATAGGCAAGGGAGGGATCAGTGGATTCCTTCAATTTAGTAAATTAAGTATGCAGCCGGGCGTGATGGGCACGCTTGTAATCCCAGCATTTGGGAGGCTGAGACTGGAGGATCCCGGTTCTTGGCCAGCCTCAGCTGCTTAGTGAGGCCCTCCGAAACTTAAGCTTAGTGAGACCCTGTTTCAAAATAAAGAACAACAACAAAAAATAGGGCTGGGGGTGTAGCCGGAGGTAGAATGCCCCTGGGTTCCATCCCCAGTACCACAAAAAAAAAAAAAAAAAAAAAAAAAAAAAA